>JAVKPL010004802.1:10000-22501 GCA_032173675.1 Gastrolobium villosum
ATCATAGGAGGATACATGTGTAGACATGTGAATTTATTAATCATATGAGTAATGTGAGTGTGTGTTAGAAGGCTTTAGTGTTTATTGGACTTTGGTAGTGGGCTAGTGTGTGTGTGGACTTGTCACTTTTGAACTTATGTGATTGGATTCTTTGTGTGTGTGGCCAATGGCCCAAGGATGGCTTTTGGACCTACCTTGATTCAGCCCAAAGTTGTAACCATTCTTATCTTCCCCTAAGCCTTGTCCAACAAGGTTGTTTGTGTACCAAGGAACCTTCACATGGCAACCTTTTTGCCACCCTTTCATGCGCACAAAAGAGAGTGATTAGGACTTAGAAATCTGCCATTTTCCCTTGCTAAACCGCCACCTCATACTTAGTTTATGCACCTTGACTTCAACTTCATTGCATGGAAGACACATGTACACCTTAGCATCATTTTAGGCTGCATACTTCCCCATTTAGGCGCACATGGAGGGGTCTTGGTGCAGATTTTTTTATGACACAAATCTGACTTGAGTGTTGACCAAGAGAACCACCTTACACCTTCCATCATGAGGCTGAATTGTGCAGATTTTTGCATGCTTTAGGCAGTCCATCATGAGCCAAATCTCCCCCTTTCTTCCACATGCAACCAAAGAAGGATTTTGGGCTGCACCTCCCTCATCATTGCGCACAAGGACTGCATCAATGCAGATTTTTGGGCTGCCACATTGTTGTCTTGCATGTTGACTTAGTAAACCTCCTTGCATGTGCATAGAGTAACTAAGAAGCAACCCTTGCTTGTTCAAGCCAAGAGTGCAGTCCCACCTTCACAAGAAATCAGAAATTTCATGATGTCCATCATTGCAACCTTCCCTCACCTTCTCTTTAAGTCTTGCGCACAACTAGAGGGGGCTGTCCTCATTCTTATTCAGCCAATTTCTCTTCCTCTCCCTCACTCTCTAGCCGAACCAACAAGCACCTTTGGAGAAAGAAAGACCAAGCCAACTCCCTTCTTCACTCACTCACCTCAACCGTGACCTATACACCAAGCTAGTGCAAGCCTTCTTCCTCTTTTCCCTCTCACTGTCCAGCCTTGTTCCTCAACCTTGAAGCTGTCCTAGATTGTTCTCCTCACCTTTTGCGCATAGATCATCATAGGAAGTGGGGACTTGTTGTGAAGTAGAGCTAGAAAGGGTGTGGTGAAGTGTGTGCTACAAGAGGTAAGCCTTGAACTTAGACCTCTTTCATGGTGTGTAATCATATGTGTGCTTGAATGTCTCCTTGAATATGTTTTGCTTTGGATTCTTGATTGAGCATGGTTAAAGTATAAGTATGGAGCCATTTTATGATGACTTGTATGCATGAGTTGTAGAGTGAAAGTCTCATGGTTATGCTTAAGATAATATGCCACTGTTTTGTATGCAAATGCCACTGTTTCCCTATGAATGTGCCACTGTTTTGAAGATAAAATGCCCACTGTTTCGGTTCCTCAAAATCACCATTTTTATGCCACTGTTTCTGCACATATATGCCACTGTTTCTGCACATTATATGCCACTGTTTCTGCACATATATGCACATTATATGCCACTGTTTCTGCACATATATGCCACTGTTTCTGCACATTATATGCCACTGTTTCTGCACATATATGCCACTGTTTTTGTACATTATATGTCACTGTTTCTGCACATATATGCCACTGTTTCTGCACATTATATGCCACTGTTTCTGCACATATATGCCACTGTTTCTGCACATTACATGCCACTGTTTCTGCACATATATGTCACTGTTTCTGCACATTTATGCCACTGTTTCTGCACCACTGTTTCTGCACATTTATGCCACTGTTTTGATGATCAACAACCACTAGTTATGCCACTGTTTTAATGTCCAAAAATCACCAAGTATACCACTGTTTCAATGTGCAAATATCACCACTAATGTCACTGTTTTTAAGGTTTAAATGCCACTGTTATGTCACTGTTTTAAACGTTCAAATGCCACTGTTTGATGTCACTGTTTCTGCCACTGTTGATGTCCAAAGAGCCACTGTTTCTGTTTCAATATGGTCACTGTTTCTGCTGTATGTTCACTGTTTTCTTGCTGTAAAACGTCACTGTTTCTGTCCACTGTTTTTAAGGAAAATACCACTGTTTTCTGCTCACTGTTTTAAAGAACAACTCACTGTTTCTGCTCACTGTTTTAAGCACAAACGTCACTGTTTTCTGCTGTAAAAACGCTGCTGTATGCTCACTGTTTTCCACTGTAAGACACTGCTGTATGCTCACTGTTTTCCACTGTAAGACACTGCTGTATGCTCACTGTTTCTGCTGTAAATAGCCACTGTAAATGATTGGTTGTAATTGATTTAGGTGCGCCTAAGAAGTGAGATACTTCGCTGCTGTTTGGTATTATTTAAGGCACGCAAAGGTAAGTGTCAGGCGATATTGCCTAATGTGACTATTGACTACTGGTATAAAATTGTGACATGATGCTCCATATTCCGTAAAAATATTATGTTCCATTATGTTGAAAGGAAACTGCCAAAAATGTGCCGTGATGGCTATATGATTATGAGGTAAAGACGTTATGTGGCAGCATAACGCATATGAAAAGTATATGTGCCGTGATGGCTATATGAAAGGTATATAAGCATGCACCTTACATCATACCGCATTTTTACGCTTTGTGTGTGAAAGCATAGCATGACATGCATGTATCAAGATCATATAGGCCTTGTATTAGAATAGTTATGTACAGGACCATGTGTTTGAGCAAGCATCATATAGGCATCCCCAAGGTACCGGGGTATGGGACACTTGGCATCAGTCCGCATAGGCCCACAGTTGGAATCCACATGGAGCTCAGGTGCCAAGGGATATTTGATTCCACTGTGAAGTGCGCGCACGACGGTGCTAAAAGCGCAAAGGAAAGGCGTTATATACGCAATATATGAATATGATGAAAAGGAAAAAGGAAAAGGAACAAGGATATGTTGAAGTGACTGTTTATGATTTTGTGCCTAGTTAATACTGTTATATTACTGGTTTTGTTGCCACACTACTGGGATTATTCTCACCCCTTCGGGGCTGCTATTTTTCCAAAATGGCAGGAGGACGTAAAAGCACTTGAAGGAGTGATGTTTGCTGTTGATTGCTGATGCGTGGATTTTCACTGTTGCTGTTTGTTTAATTGGATGACTGTAATGATTAATGTTTTGGTACTCTTGGATGACTGTAGTCTTTATCATCTCTATGTTAGCATGAACTTTTATGAACAGCGGCTATTTTGGAAAACCTTTGTGAAAAGAATTTAAGTGCTGAAATTTTTACAGTGCACCTTACGGGTGGTGTTTTTATGAGCAAACGAACTCTGATTTACTATTATTTTATATGCACGCGAAGCCCCAAACGTGCTCTTTCAAAATCACTTGAAATATTTTTTATCGTCCAAACAGATGTGATAAGAACTATTGAAATGCCTTACGGATTTGTATACTGCCATAAGATTCTTTGTTAGCTCATGTGACGTTAACGACTCTAATTCCGCTTAGCAAACGACTCTCTTGGATGCATACAAGGGAGGGCGTTACACTAATTGGTATCAGAGCAGTTTGGTCCATGGATTTGCTTGTGATTGATTGTATTGATTGTTGATTGTGTTTATCTGCTGATTGACTGCCTAAATGTGCTATAGCTTAAGTATATATTGACTAGGATAGTTAGATTGTTAGGACCGTTCTGTGATAAGACACGGATGCATAGTTAACTTGTCCGAATTGAACCCGAGTGCCTACTTGGGACTGCTGCCATGAATAACTTGCGGTGAGCCTGATCAACTCATTTCCTGATATTGTGAGTGCAGAATCATGGCAGGTGGTCGCGGTTCAACTCGGGGAAGGTCTGGCGATGCGGAAGAGGATCTTATCACTACCATTGGGGGACTGGCAACGTTTATCCAGAATATGAGCCAAGAATGGCGCGACCATAGGCAACAGAATCAGAACCAACCCCCACTGCATGAAAATGCAGAAGAAATTGCCCGTCGGAGGTTGAAAGACTTCCGCAACTTCCAACCACCTACCTTTGAGGGTGAAGACAACCCTGAGGCTGCAGCAAAGTGGCTGCAGATGATCGAGCATATCTTTGAACGCATGGCATGCCCAGAAGCACAGAAGACTGATTACGCGTCGTACCAGCTGATGGGAGAAGCTTTAACATGGTGGACTGGTGCGAGGGCTCTGCTGAGAGCTCAGGACGTGGAACTAACGTGGGCCGTATTCAGACAAGTATTTTTGGATAAGTATTTTCCTAAGGCAATGAGAAGGATGAAGCACACTGAACTGCTGTCACTTAGGCAGGACAACATGACGGTCAATGAGTACATTGCAAAATTTGGGCAGCTGATCGAGTACGCCAACTTTGACCGGAACATCTATGATGAGGAATGGCAGGTGGAGAAGTTCGAAAGCGGATTACATCCGGAAATCCGTAAACTCATTTTGACCACGGCTAATCGTACACTTCCGGAACTCATCAACCAGAGTCGTCAGGCAGAAGGAATCATTAATGAGGCCAAGAACTTGAACAAGCCACCAACACAATTCCACGGAGGAAACCGAGCAGGCAGATTCTTCAGGACGGCACCTGGTAGGGGTCGAGGCAGAGGTACGCAGTTGCAGGCACGGCCTGGAAACTTTAAGAGAAGCTTTACGGTGGGTCAATCGTCGACTGGACGACAGGGCGCGACTGTTTGTGCTACATGTGGAAAGAACCACTTTGGAGTCTGTCGCAAGAACAACAATGCATGTTTCAGATGTGGCCAGCAAGGACATTTTGCTTACAAATGCCCCCAGAACGCTGATCAACAGCCTACGCAAGCACGGGTGTTCACATTGGATGCGAATGAAGCGCAGAAGTTTCCCAACTTGATCAAAGGTAATGTCATTTTAAATGGTCACCCTATTTCAGTTATCTTTGATTCTGGAGCGTCTGGCTCTTTTATGGCAAAGCATACCGCTATGAGAATAGGCATCACCCCAACCCCGTTACCTTATGAGTTACACATCAGCACACCTACTGGAGGATCGTGCACAGCCTCAGAGATCTGCAGAGGTGTTATCCTGCAGTACGAAGGGAACACGTATACGGTCAACTTGGTGGTCCTACCGGTATTCAACTTCGATGTGATTATCGGTATGGACTGGTTGACGGAAAACGGGATAACCTTGGACTGTCGAGCGGGGAAAGTCGTTGTTCCTGCGAAAGATGGTAATTTTCAACCTTTCTCTCTCATTTCGTTATTGCAAGTTAGAAAAGAGCTCCGCAAGGGAGCAACAGGGTATCTTTTGTCGATCGAGGCTGAGACCTCGGTTGACAATCAAATTCAGAATGTACCGGTAGTTAGAGAATTCGAGGAGGTATTCCCGGATGAAATACCTCGATTGCCTCCTCATAGGGAAATAGAATTTTCTATCGAACTTGTTCCTGGAGTTGGACCAATCTCCATTGCTCCGTATCGTATGGCGCCTTTGGAACTTCGCGAGTTGAAGAAGCAGATAGAAGAGCTTTTGGCAAAAGAATTCATCAGACCGAGTACCTCCCCATGGGGTGCTCCAGCCATCTTGATTAAGAAGAAGGATGGAAGTTTACGTCTGTGTGTAGATTACCGCCAGCTGAACAAAGTAACGGTGAAGAATAAGTATCCGCTACCGAGGATCGACGATTTGATGGACCAGCTGAGAGGAGCCAGAGTCTTTTCTAAGATAGATCTACGATCAGGATACCATCAGATCCGGGTCAAACCGGAGGATATTCCGAAAACAGCTTTTAGGACTCGTTATGGGCACTACGAATATCAGGTGATCCCATTCGGACTTACGAATGCTCCAGCGATATTCATGGACTACATGAACCGCATTTTTCGCCCCTTTCTTGATCAGTTTGTTATTGTGTTTATCGACGACATCCTGATTTACTCAGCTAATGAAGAGCTGCATGCGGAACATCTGAGGATTGTCTTGCAAATCTTGAAGGAGAAGCAGTTGTACGCGAAATGGTCGAAGTGCGAGTTTTGGCTTAAAGAGGTCCAGTTTCTGGGCCATGTCATTTCATCAGAAGGTATCGCGGTGGACCCCAGCAAAGTTGAAGCTGTCATGAATTGGGAACGACCCAAGACGGTCACTGAAGTAAGAAGTTTCTTAGGTCTTGCTGGATACTATCGAAGGTTCATCCAGAATTTCTCTCAGATAGTGCAACCTCTTACTCGTCTCACTCGGAAGAACAAGCCTTTTGAGTGGACTGAAGCTTGTGAAGAATGTTTCATGGAACTAAAGAGCAGATTAACGAGTGCTCCCGTACTCACGATTCCGGATCCTACCCGAAAGTTCGAAGTATACTGTGATGCGTCGCTGAAAGGACTTGGATGCGTGTTGATGCAGGATCGTATGGCGGTAGCTTACGCATCTCGACAACTTAAGCCTCACGAGGAAAATTATCCTACGCACGATTTGGAGTTAGCAGCTATAGTGTTCGCACTTAAAATCTGGAGGCACCACTTGTATGGTTCGCAGTTTGACGTGTTCAGCGATCATAAGAGTTTGAAGTACTTGTTCGATCAGAAGGAGTTGAATATGCGGCAACGACGGTGGATGGAATTTCTGAAGGACTATGATTTTGAACTTAAATACCACCCAGGAAAGGCAAACGTGGTAGCTGACGCCCTGAGTAGGAAGATACTGCACACTGCAACTCTGATGATGGAAGAATTGAAGTTGTTTGAGGCCTTTCGAGACTTGAACTTATCGGTAGACGAGAGAGGGAATAGCATAAGATTGGGAAATATAAAAGTGGAGAATGAATTGATCAGTAGAATTAAGGAGGCTCAGAAAGATGAAGAGTTAGTCCGTGATTTGGTTGGCAACCAAGATGTTGTAAAGGATAAGAATGATGTTTGGAGATTTCAAGGACGGCTGGTTGTGCCGAATGAAGAGTTGAAACAAGAAGTTTTACAGGAGGCTCACAAGGGTAAGTATGCAGTTCATCCTGGATCCACGAAGATGTACCATGATTTGAAGACCTCGTTTTGGTGGCCGGGTATGAAGCGTGATATTGCGGAGTATGTATCTCGGTGCTTAACTTGTCAGAAGGTGAAGTACGAACATCAGAAACCGTCGGGACTCCTTCAACCTTTGGAGGTTCCCGAATGGAAGTGGGACAGTATTGCGATGGATTTTGTAGTTGGACTTCCTCGGACGCGAGAAGGATATGATTCTATCTGGGTGATTGTTGATCGTTTAACGAAGTCAGCTCATTTCTTACGTGTTAGAACCACGTATGATACAGAGAGGCTTGCCAGAATTTATCTGCAGGAGATTGTGAAGCTGCACGGAGTTCCTACGAGTATTGTCAGTGATCGTGATCCCAAGTTTACATCTAAGTTTTGGGAATCCTTTCAAAGAGCATTAGGGACCCATTTGAGGTTGAGTACTGCTTACCATCCGCAGACCGATGGTCAAACGGAACGCACCATTCAAGCATTAGAGGACATGTTACGAGCATGTGTTTTGGAGTTAGGAGGCAGCTGGGATAACTATCTTTCTTTGATTGAATTCGCTTACAACAATAGTTACCATTCCAGCATTCAGATGGCACCGTATGAAGCTTTGTATGGGAGAAAATGCAGATCCCCTCTATGCTGGACGGAAGTAGGTGAGCGAAGTATGTTAGGACCTGATCTAATTCAAGAGACATCCGAACAGGTAAAGAAGATTCGAGAAAATATGCAGAGGGCTCAGGCCAGACAGAAGAGTTATTACGACAAGCGTCATAAGCCTCTATCTTTCGAAGTCGGAGACCATGTGTTCTTAAGAATCACTCCTACTTCGGGACTCGGAAGGAGAATGGGAGTTAAGAAGTTAAGTCCACGGTACTTAGGACCGTATCTGATTATGGACCGGATTGGAGAGTCTGCTTACCGGTTGGCTTTACCACCCAATCTGTCAGGAATTCACAATGTATTTCATGTGTCACAGCTACGGAGGTATCTCTCTGATCCATGTCACGTATTACAGCCGGAAGAAGTGGAACTAAAGGAAAATCTGACTTATCAAGTGCAACCGTTCCAAATTCTTGAAAGATCCGTCAAGCGACTCCGTTCTAAAGAAATTCCGTTGGTAAAGGTACTATGGAACAACAGATCGGCAGCTGAAGCCACTTGGGAGCGCGAGGACGACATTCAGAAACGCTATCCAGAACTGTTTAGCTCTTAAGTAAGTTAATTTTGCGGACAAAATTCCTATTTGGTGGGGAGAGTGTAACATCCCGCATAATTAGTAATATACATAAGTACTATATGTTATAGGTACATGTGTAGAATTCGGATTTATGGTGTAGGTTTGATGGTTTGCTAATTGTTTGATCTTTATCCTTGGATAAGACTAAGGTAATTAATTAAATTAAATCATAGGAGGATACATGTGTAGACATGTGAATCTAATCATATGAGTAATGTGAGTGTATGTTAGAAGGCTTTAGTGTTTATTGGACTTTGGAAGTGGGCTAGTGTGTGTGTGGACTTGTCACTTTTGAACTTATGTGATTGGATTCTTTGTGTGTGAGGCCAATGGCCCAAGGATGGCTTTTGGACCTACCTTGATTCAGCCCAAAGTTGTAACCATTCTTATCTTCCCCTAAGCCTTGTCCAACAAGGATGTCTTGTGTACCAAGGAACCTTCACATGGCAACCTTTTGCCACCCTTTCATGCGCACAAAAGAGAGTGATTAGGACTTAGAAATCTGCCATTTTCCCTTGCTAAACCGCCACCTCATACTTAGTTTATGCACCTTGACTTCAACTTCATTGCATGGAAGACACATGTACACCTTAGCATCATTTTAGGCTGCATACTTCCCCATTTAGGCGCACATGGAGGGGTCTTGGTGCAGATTTTTTTATGACACAAATCTGACTTGAGTGTTGACCAAGAGAACCACCTTACACCTTCCATCATGAGGCTGAATTGTGCAGATTTTTGCATGCTTTAGGCAGTCCATCATGAGCCAAATCTCCCCCTTTCTTCCACATGCAACCAAAGAAGGATTTTGGGCTGCACCTCCCTCATCATTGCGCACAAGGACTGCATCAATGCAGATTTTTGGGCTGCCACATTGTTGTCTTGCATGTTGACTTAGTAAACCTCCTTGCATGTGCATAGAGTAACTAAGAAGCAACCCTTGCTTGTTCAAGCCAAGAGTGCAGTCCCACCTTCACAAGAAATCAGAAATTTCATGATGTCCATCATTGCAACCTTCCCTCACCTTCTCTTTAAGTCTTGCGCACAACTAGAGGGGGCTGTCCTCATTCTTCATTCAGCCAATTTCTCTTCCTCTCCCTCACTCTCTAGCCGAACCAACAAGCACCTTTGGAGAAAGAAAGACCAAGCCAACTCCCTTCTTCACTCACTCACCTCAACCGTGACCTATACACCAAGCTAGTGCAAGCCTTCTTCCTCTTTTCCCTCTCACTGTCCAGCCTTGTTCCTCAACCTTGAAGCTGTCCTAGATTGTTCTCCTCACCTTTTGCGCATAGATCATCATAGGAAGTGGGGACTTGTTGTGAAGTAGAGCTAGAAAGGGTGTGGTGAAGTGTGTGCTACAAGAGGTAAGCCTTGAACTTAGACCTCTTTCATGGTGTGTAATCATATGTGTGCTTGAATGTCTCCTTGAATATGTTTTGCTTTGGATTCTTGATTGAGCATGGTTAAAGTATAAGTATGGAGCCATTTTATGATGACTTGTATGCATGAGTTGTAGAGTGAAAGTCTCATGGTTATGCTTAAGATAATATGCCACTGTTTTGTATGCAAATGCCACTGTTTCCCTATGAATGTGCCACTGTTTTGAAGATGAAATGCCCACTGTTTCGGTTCCTCAAAATCACCATTTTTATGCCACTGTTTCTGCACATATATGCCACTGTTTCTGCACATTATATGCCACTGTTTCTGCACATATATGCCACTGTTTCTGCACATATATGCCACTGTTTCTGCACATATATGCCACTGTTTCTGCACATTATATGCCACTGTTTCTGCACATATATACTGTTTCTGCACATTATATGTCACTGTTTCTGCACATATATGCCACTGTTTCTGCACATTACATGCCACTGTTTCTGCACATATATGCCACTGTTTCTGCACATTACATGCCACTGTTTCTGCACATATATGTCACTGTTTCTGCACATTATATGCCACTGTTTCTGCACATTTATGCCACTGTTTTGATGATCAACAACCACTAGTTATGCCACTGTTTTAATGTCCAAAAATCACCAAGTATACCACTGTTTCAATGTGCAAATATCACCACTAATGTCACTGTTTTTAAGGTTTAAATGCCACTGTTATGTCACTGTTTTAAACGTTCAAATGCCACTGTTTGATGTCACTGTTTCTGCCACTGTTGATGTCCAAAGAGCCACTGTTTCTGTTTCAATATGGTCACTGTTTCTGCTGTATGTTCACTGTTTTCTTGCTGTAAAACGTCACTGTTTCTGTCCACTGTTTTTAAGGAAAATACCACTGTTTTCTGCTCACTGTTTTAAAGAACAACTCACTGTTTCTGCTCACTGTTTTAAGCACAAACGTCACTGTTTTCTGCTGTAAAAATGCTGCTGTATGCTCACTGTTTTCCACTGTAAGACACTGCTGTATGCTCACTGTTTTCCACTGTAAGACACTGCTGTATGCTCACTGTTTCTGCTGTAAATAGCCACTGTAAATGATTGGTTGTAATTGATTTAGGTGCGCCTAAGAAGTGAGATACTTCGCTGCTGTTTGGTATTATTTAAGGCACGCAAAGGTAAGTGTCAGGCGATATTGCCTAATGTGACTATTGACTACTGGTATAAAATTGTGACATGATGCTCCATATTCCGTAAAAATATTATGTTCCATTATGTTGAAAGGAAACTGCCAAAAATGTGCCGTGATGGCCATATGATTATGAGGTAAAGACGTTATGTGGCAGCATAACGCATATGAAAAGTATATGTGCCGTGATGGCTATATGAAAGGTATATAAGCATGCACCTTACATCATACCGCATTTTTACGCTTTGTGTGTGAAAGCATAGCATGACATGCATGTATCAAGATCATATAGGCCTTGTATTAGAATAGTTATGTACAGAACCATGTGTTTGAGCAAGCATCATATAGGCATCCCCAAGGTACCGGGGTATGGGACACTTGGCATCAGTCCGCATAGGCCCACAGTTGGAATCCACATGGAGCTCAGGTGCCAAGGGATATTTGATTCCACTGTGAAGTGCGCGCACGACGGTGCTAAAAGCGCAAAGGAAAGGCGTTATATACGCAATATATGAATATGATGAAAAGGAAAAAGGAAAAGGAACAAGGATATGTTGAAGTGACTGTTTATGATTTTGTGCCTAGTTAATACTGTTATATTACTGGTTTTGTTGCCACACTACTGGGATTATTCTCACCCCTTCGGGGCTGCTATTTTTCCAAAATGGCAGGAGGACGTAAAAGCACTTGAAGGAGTGATGTTTGCTGTTGATTGCTGATGCGTGGATTTTCACTGTTGCTGTTTGTTTAATTGGATGACTGTAATGATTAATGTTTTGGTACTCTTGGATGACTGTAGTCTTTATCATCTCTATGTTAGCATGAACTTTTATGAACAGCGGCTATTTTGGAAAACCTTTGTGAAAAGAATTTAAGTGCTGAAATTTTTACAGTGCACCTTACGGGTGGTGTTTTTATGAGCAAACGAACTCTGATTTACTATTATTTTATATGCACACGAAGCCCCAAACGTGCTCTTTCAAAATCACTTGAAATATTTTTTATCGTCCAAACAGATGTGATAAGAACTATTGAAATGCCTTACTGCCATAAGATTTGTATGACGTTAACGACCTAATAGCAAACGACTCTCTTGGATGCATACAAGGGAGGGCGTTACACAATCGCCCCGTGCGGGCGCGCCATCCCGGCTAAACACAACCCCCGGCGCGGAATGCGCCAAGGAACTCGAACTTGTCAAGCGCGCTCCCGCGGACCCGGAGACGGTGCTCTTGCGGGGGCGTCGCGACGCATGGAAATATAAAATGACTCTCGGCAACGGATATCTCGGCTCTTGCATCGATGAAGAACGTAGCGAAATGCGATACTTGGTGTGAATTGCAGAATCCCGTGAACCATCGAGTCTTTGAACGCAAGTTGCGCCCGAAGCCATTAGGCTGAGGGCACGCCTGCCTGGGTGTCACACATCGTTGCCCCAACGCCAATGCCATTTCAGAGGGGCATCGAGCAGGGCGAATGTTGGCTTCCCGTGAGCACTTCCTCGCGGTTAGTTGAAATCGAGTCCCGTGTGGTGGAGCGCGCCACGGTTAATTGGTGGATGAGTGTACCTCGAGACCGACCGCGCGCGCGCGCCTCCCTACCGTGAGCAATACTAATGGTACCAGAGCTA
>JAVKPL010004803.1:0-22788 GCA_032173675.1 Gastrolobium villosum
CTCGCGAGCTATTTTTTCAAGCCAACCCACACTACAACAAAAGAGGTATTTCCCGACGGTTAAAATAGCATATCACGACGGTTCAAACCGCCTCCAAATGCGAGTATCGGCAGTTATCCAACCGTCGTGGTTACTACCGTCGAGAGGCAATTCCACGACGGTTTAAACAAACCGCTGGAATAACCGTCGAATGGGACACCAACGACGGTTTACAAGGCGGTTTTAACCGCCGTAGTATATCTTTTAAAGAAATTTACAAATTTTCAAAGACGGTTCTCAAACGTCGTGGAATACTAATTTGAAGGCGGATAGTTAACCGTCGTGGTATAATTATTCCACGGCGGTTAACTAACCGTAGTGGATTAGTCATTAAAAGGCGGTTTGATAACCGTCGTGGAATAAAAATTCAAAGGCAGTTATATAACCGTAGTAGAATAATAATTCAGAGGCAGTTACATAACCGTAGTGGAATAGCAATTCAAAGGCGGTTAGGTAGCCGTCGTTTTATTACAATTCAAAGGCGGTTATATAACCGTCGTTGAATTAAAACCGCAAAAAATACAGTTTGATAAATTCGCATGCTAAGGCGGTTTCTAACCGTCGTGGAATATTTAAATATTTAAAAAAAAATAATACACTTTTTTTAAAATAATTCAATATTTACTGCTACAATAGTTGTCAAATAAATATTAATTTATTTTCAAGCCTTTAAATATTGGATATCATTAAAGCTGAGAAATTAAATGTTTTAAAATTTATATTTATTTTTTAAATACAAATTGATATATATATATATATAATTATTAGGAATGGCATATATGTTTAATTAGTAAAAATGGCAAAAATCTTTTATAATCCAATATAATAATTATATAAATAAATTAAAAATATCAAGGCTTTTCATCCATAATCATAGTTAGAAGCAGTAAACTTATCTAAAAATAGTCATCTAACCATTTGCACCGAATTCTAATAATTTAAAACATCTAATACTTGTACCAAAAAAAAAAACATCTAATATACAGGGTAATGTAATTCTTAGTTAATAGTATCATTGTCATAACACCAAAAAGACATTCAATCACCCTGACATTGTGATATACTCCAAAATACAAAAGCTGTCCATCATAAAGTAATCACCAAAATACATTGTGATCCATTTGTTCCGGAAAACAAAACAAAAAAGAAAATATAAACCCGAGAACTATGGAGGAGATGGGTGTCCTTGAAGTTCAGGTCCTTGTGCATTTGGTACATGGCTAGCAGAAGAGGATGGCCTGAATCCATTGGGAGAGCCCAAATCTTGAGGTTGTAAAAAGAATATAGCTCAAATATAAGTCTCAAACAGAAGCAGCAAGAGCAATCCATTTGATGCAAAAGAGGGTATTTTGTTATAAACAAAAGAGGGTATTTTCTCATTGCAGTCATATTATACAATCATCATCTCAAACAGAAAGCATAAGAAGATTTTAGTAAATGTATTATATACCTGATGCAATCCATTTGATGCAAAACCAGGGGGCATTTGACCCCCAAAGCTACGTACAAAAAAAGTCAACGCTTCCTCCAAAGATTGAACCTTAGATTTCAACTCTCTAATTTCATTGTTCGTAGATGTTGAAGAAGATGCCCCAGAACTAGAACGACGTTTAAAAATTTGGGAAGGGCAGACCCCAAATCCCATACCCCGTACACGTCCAGGATGCTCCTTCCCAAACACCTGGACGTAAGCATCTTCTTCGGATAAAGTTCCATCATTTTGTGCGGCTAATAACAAATCCTACAAAATTTGATCCAACAACCAATTTAAAAACAGTAACATTATCATATAGGAACACAAGTAAACAACTATATTCCACTTACATTTTTCTCCATAGCCTCTTCATTCACAAATGTACCATCTTTTTTCAGATGCGAATAGGCATACATTTCTGCTCTACTGATAGGTTTTCCTTTTTCAATTTCCTAAATAATAAAATAACAAACAAAATATCACTGAAGAGTTGGACAGAGTTGGACAGAGTTGAAAATATATGTACATAACCTACTGATAGGCATACATAACCTACTGCACTATATCTATTTGATATATTGGGCATATCACTGAAGAGACTACAAAGTAACTTGTTACATTTACACTTTTTTTGGGCATGCATCTATCTTTTGATAGTCCAAACCTAACTTGGTGATAGTTTTCTTTGCCTCATAGAATGATTTTGGAATTTTTGCATAGTCAAATGCATCTTGTAATAGTTCCAATACCATTGTCATAGCCTTGTCTGTCATCCCACAAAGGCATTTAATGTGATACAACTTCACTACGAAAGAAAGCTTTGAATATTTTGTACACCCTTCGTATAATGGTTGCTCTCCATCTTTAGCTAGTTCAAAAAAATCTTTGGCTTCATTTGTTGTTGTTTGTCCCCCTTCAGCAATATCTTCATCACATTCAAGGTTATGCTCATTTAGGTGCTGCATATCAACTCCAAATGCATCATTGATCATGTTCTGCATTGGATCTTCATCAACCATAATTTCATGGGTGTCATTGGTATTAAATGCAGCAGCAACATTACTGCCTTCTCCCATGTTTGTCTCCCCATGGTGGAACCAAAAAGTGTAACCTTTTGGGAATTGTCTACAAATTAGGTGATCATACACAACATCTCTTTTCTGCCATTTTCTAAACCCACATAATGGACAAGGGCATAATATTTCACCTTCGATTCCACGCTTTTGTGATGCAAAATCAATAAAAGCCCGAACACCTTGTTCATATGCAGGTGAATTACGCGGCTGCATAATCCAAGACTTATCCATTGCTTTGTAATGTTTCTATAAAAATTAAGATTCAAGTCAATTCAAATTGATTGGGAGTTAGTAATCTCAGATAGAGAGAGACAGAAATTGATTGCATCTATCTTTAAGTTTTGGTTTACCATTGAGGGTTAGGGTAAAGGTTTATGGTTAACAATATGGTTGGGGTTAGTGTTATCAGGTTTAGGATTTTAGGATTTTAGATTTGGTTTTATAGATAGGATAATTTTAGGGATTATAGGCACTGCCAGTTTAGGCACTGCCAGTTTATGCACTGCCGGTTTAGGCACTGCCGGTTTATTATATAAGTTCTGCATAGAATTGTTCTAGAAAAGGAAAACAAAATTATAGTTTTTTGGTGGGGGGTACATGACAATACAGAATTTTGAATATATGTTACCGAAAATATCACTTGCAGATATATTTTGTTGCAGACTATTAAAACAACCTCATCACTAACCCACACCTAGTGAGTTAACACAGACACAACCCCACAATGTCAGCTGAAAATTGCGACTTCCAAGTTTAAACCTTTAGCAAACCATTTTCAACACTAATATGTCCAAATAATTACGACAGTACACAAGTATCTATATCGTTAATACATATATAGTTCATGCATCCATGATAAACACACAATTAAACATAGTACATGAGTTTGAATTTATCAGTTAAATAAAAGTACACTTACATACAAGGGTAATGTGACTACCATATCAATTATATACAATTCCAACATGTCTATATTAGGAACTAATCTAAACTTCCACTTACAAGATTGGCAACAGAGCCAATCTAAACTAATCTAAACATGTCTGTATTAAATATCATGTGCTGCATATCGTGTGGATGATTTTGAAACAGCTGAAAAGGTTTTGGTGGATAGGGATGAGAGACTGAGAGCAGTGATTGGGCCACTCCTACAAAAGATTGAGATGGAGAGGCTACAGAGGATTCAAGCTCAAGAAGAACTGATGAAGAGAGAGGAACCACTGCAGAGTACCACTGCATCAATTTCATGCAGTGGCCAAATGAACAACCTAATTCACTATTCAATTAAGGGGGAACACAAGTCCAGCGAAGCTCATATACATTTCCTAATCAGTATGAGCAATAGAAGACTTGCATTATTGCATTTCAGAAATTATCTTTATTAGTAAAAGGCTACTAGCTAAGTTTATTAAAACCCCACATTAGAGGGATACCTTTGAGGCAAAGAACTGTCAAAGGTTTAGAAGAATCTAGGAAATTTAGCAAAGAAAAAATAAAGCAATAGAAAGGTCACATCCTTCAAAATTATGGTTTTCATCTCACATGGAACGGATAACACTGGACACATAGGTATGAACCCTACACATAGAACAAAGGGTGGCTGTCATCATGCTCTTTTTCAGCAGATTGTTGACCAAAGAAAATTGACTTAACTAGTCATCCACACAGAAAGTTACATTTTATGGTGACTGCGTTTTGAAGCTTATAAACATGGGTATTGAAGGAAATGACACAATGCAAACAATCTGTTCTGACTCTTAACGAAGTATTAAACTATTAATGAAACGAATTTGAAGGGTTCAAAAGCCCTTGTACTCCTATTCTGGCAAAAAATTACACTGTTTTATAAGGAAAAGAAATGAAGTAATTGATAATATTATCCGATGTGCAAAATATTTTCTAAATAACCCCTTCTGCCCCCCCCTAAAAAATGATCTGTTTCAGGATACAAACCAACAGTTTCTGAGTAGTTAGTTCAACAGACATTTACATGTCAGATTCAACTATCTCACCCCATTTCTTATTCAACTCAATTTTTACGATTAGTTATTATTTATTTTGAAAATAAGCTTTTGAGAGAATAAATGTTGGTAAAGTAGAAACAAGTGTATTTCTTCCCTACTCTTTTTCACTATACAGAAAATCTTCACTAGATACATTGAAATTCATAACAACGCAAAGCCTTGCCTAATTTATTATCTCATCCAAACCCACCCAGCAATATTCTTGAACTAACCTTCCCAGTCCTAAACAACCGAAGCATTAGCCCCAATAATAAAAAAAATGAAACGAATTTGAAGGGTTCAAAAGCCCTTGTACTCCTATTCTGGCCAAAAATTACAGTGCTTTTTTTAATAAAAAAAATGCAGACGTCGAAATCAAAAGTTGAAAGAGGAAGAGGGAAAAGATACCCAAACAAAGCTGAACGGCAACGTCGAAATCAGAAGCGCCGTCGACCTTCTCGAATGAGAAATCAGAAGCTGAACGACAACGTTGTGCCGTCGACCTTCTTGTTTAGGTATGAACTGAACAGCAACGTTGAAATACAATTACGGTATGTTCAAACCTTATTAATCCAACGACGATGAAATGGTGAAATCAGTGAGTGAACGACGATGAAATCGTGAGCGAACGACGATGAAATCGTGAGCGAACGACGATGAAATGGACGCACCAGCGATGAAGGGATTTGGGGGAGAATAGGGTTTTGATTTGGTTGTGAATCAGTGAGTGTCTTTGTTTTGGTTCAGCGATGAAGGGATTTGGGGATTTGGGGGAGAATAGGGTTTTTTGGAAGTTAAGTTAGGGAACTGAAAGGTAAAATTTGGCAAAATAAAACGCGTCATTCACCAAAAAAAATTTAATAATAATACATAAAACGCGCGAAATGAATAAGGAAAAAACTTCTATTATACATCGTTTAATGATATTAACCGCCTCAAAATAATAAATTCCACGACGGTTAACAAGCAACCGCCTTAAAATACAATTATTCCACAACCGTTTCAGTGTAACCGTCGTGAATTGACAATATTCAATAGCGGTCTCTGTAACCGTTGTAGTAACCGCTTCTGTATTTAATTCCAAGGCGGTTTACATGTAACCGTCGTGAAATTACGGTCGCCAAATACACATTTTGTTGTAGTGCCATGAGCAATATTTTTGAGCCAACCCTAACCCGACTCGGGTCAAGTTGAGTTTTCTGGCTCATTTTTTTTTTAGTCAACCCTAACCCGACTCATTTTTTTCAGGTTGCATACGAGTTGAGACGGGTCGATCCGTTTTGCCCACCCTAAGTGAGAGTAAAGAAGAGAAATCAAAGGGGGTAAGGTGAAATTCAGATTTTCATTAACCAACATTTTTTTCAATAAATATATGATTACAATTATGAATGACGGAGTTAATACTTTATTTATATGGTGGTTAAGAAATTGTAAATGAGGGATATATTATCATTAATATTGATGGTTACAAAAATTATATTAAAAATTCAAGTCAACCATAAATTATCATTTTGTAACACAATAGATATTACTATTTTAAGTGAAATCCACCTCATTAGCTACTTTTATAAGTAATAATTGAAACTCTAAATAACCATCCACCCAACCCTTTTTTGAGCTAAAAATAAGGGCCCTTTTTTTCCTTTTTTTTTTCTTTCACTTTCTCTCTCTTCGTTTTTTTTTTCACTTTATTTGAATTAAAGTGTTTGTACATCGCAATTATGACTCAATGATATGTTGAATGATTAATTGGGTAACCGATCAAAATGTCACTGTTCACCAACTTTTTTATCTAAATGCCACACGAACAGTCTTATTTCCCAATTTTCCACGGGGCAAATTCGCTTCTGACACAGGCGAACTCGGTTTGTTGACGTGTCACATTTTTAGTGAATAACAAGTATCAAATTTAAAAAATGGAGTTAGCCTACATGGTAGGCAAACTAAATAAAAATGCTGAGTTCGCCTGTGTCAGAAGCGAACTCTGACACCACCAGCTTCCTGACACATCATCATGCATAATTCGCCTATGTCAGAAGCGACCTTGCCTGCGTGGCAATTTAGAAAAATAGTTCAAAAACGTGGCATTTAGGTAAATTTGTGTGGGAACAGTGGCACAATGGTCACTGTTCCTGATTAATTGCAATGAAGCATACCTTCATTTTGCACTATCAAGTAGTTTAAAGTTCTTTCTCTCAATGATATGTTATAAGAAAAAATTTACTCATTTATTCATAGATCAACGTTCATCAAGTAAAATGATAATTTCACCTTTTCCTTATGGATTTTTTTATTAAAACTGTGACCATAAATATGACAACGATAATTGATATTGTCATTACATTTTATTCTCCTATATTTTATCTTTTTCAATTAATCTACACATAGCTTAAATGTCTTTATAGTGTTAGTTAAGATTAAAAAATTAGTAATAAGGAGCCCATTATAATTGTTGAATATATAATATATAGAGTAGCCTAGTGTACCAAATAATCGTAGCTCAGTTGGCATTAGGGAATTGGGCAGGTGGGGGTGAGAGTATGTATTCAATCCTCCCAAGTATCATCTTTGGGAAGAGTTTAAAGCCTTAATCCTGGGACCTGCTCCGAATCGGACTAATCACGAAGCGATGAACCTAATAGGATATCTCCAAGAAAAAAAATAAAAAGTCCCACATCGTATAATTCTCATGTATATCTTCTTTTAGTCAGTTATATAATAGTTCCTCTGCTGCTCATCTAATGCATGCGGTTTATTCATATGTTTCTCGGTTCTCTCTCATTTAACACAATATCAGGAGCCTAACGAGAAAAAAAGATCATGATTCGTGTCTACCCTGTGGACCTATTGCCCGCTGGTGAAATGTTTTTTTTTTCCAGAAACTATGTCATCCTCTAGATTTTTGGTATTTCTTCCATAAACGTCCCTCCTTTATTGTTTTTAGTTGCAAACCGTCGTCCCAACAACCCGTCAACGTCTCCATTCATCATCAGCCACTTTTCCGGCGAATCTCCACTGCCAGCTGTTGTCAACAACCGCACCAAAGCATTTTTTTGCTGAGTTTTCAAGTGAGTGTTGGGTAGTAAAATCCGAAGATTAAGACCGTTCACTAGGAACAGTTTGTTTAGTTTTCTTTTAATTTCTATTCTTATTTCTTGAATTGTAAGTGACCAATCTTTTAAACTGCAAACTAAATGAATCAAGTTTTTATCATATTTGTATTTAACAAAAATAACAGAAGTATCTAATCAACAAATACACCATTTATATGGTACTGGAATTCTTGAATCATGGATTTTTCCAAAGAATTTCGCATCCCTGCGTTTTACCACTACTATGGCACTTTAATCTCAGAATTTGAACTACTATGGCTGTTTTAGCTTAAACTTCCTAATTCCAGATTTGTTCCTTAGAAGGGTCTTTTCCCAAAGTCTTCTAAATCTTCAAGAATTATATCAAAAACCTCCTTGGGTTATCCCTAAACTCAAGGGTTTAATTAGCAAAAGAACATAACCTGATTTCCCAATCACAATTATGCTAAAAATATTCCAAGATCCATTCCCAAAGTTTTATTGAAATTAAAATCAAATTCTTGCTAATCAAATGAGATTAAAACAAACATTACAGTGTTCAGAAAAATAAAGAATCACCCAATCATCTTGAGTCCCAGAAAAAGAATTTAGAAACCCATATTAATAAAAGAAAATTGCAAAATATGAATTAAAAACAACATGCATTACCAATATCAAGAAAAGAGATCTCAAAGTAAGAAAATACAGACCAGTGCTTCAAGAATTGAAGATCCTAAACTAGAGCTAGGAAGAACTTGCAGAAATATAGAAACACAAGCTTGCATGCAGATCCTTGATCCCTTCCCGCGAAAATGCGTTTTCAGTGCACTTTGAGTTTGAGAACTTGAAGAACAATTGCATTCAGCTTTAAACAAAAGAGTTTCAAGAATGTTCCAAAAGAAAAATACCACTACTGAGAAAAACAAAAACTGAAAATCTAAAAAACTCCTAAGTCTAATTCATGAAATGGTATGCAGAGCATCACGTCCTTGGTTCCACTGCCTCTATTATCATACAGGTAATTCCTTAGCTGGTCTTACTCAGTTGCAATCTCTTGGTCCTTAGGTTCTCGACTCTAATACATTTGGTCATATTTTTGATAAACAGTGCGTATTTACTTCTCTATCTACATCTGGTTCCCTACCCACTATCACCATGGCTAATGGTTCGTTGCTTCAGTCCTGTGGAATTGAAATTGTTCTACTTTTTCGCTCTCTATCTATTGATAATGTGCTTTATATCCTTAATTCTCCCTTCAACCTCATTTTCATTAGTCGATTAATGCGTTCTCTTGATTGTAATATCTTCTTCACTAAAAACTCTATGATAGCTCGGGGAGGATAATTGGCGCTGGATTTGAGCCAACGGTCTTTATCAACTTTCCACTTCATCCCAAGTGTGGTCTGTTGTCGATTTTTCGCGCACTATTCATGCTCTGTTAGGTCATTCAAGCCTTGGTAAACTTCAAAAAATGGTACCATATTTCTCTACTTTATCCAGCCTATCATATGCGTCATGTTAGTTAGGGAAACATACTCGTAGTTCATTTCCTGATCGAGTCAATCGTCAGTCTTCGTCCTCATTTGCTTTAGTTCATTCAAATGGTTGGAAGTCGTATAGTATCCACTATGAGGTTTAGGTACTTTGTTAGTTTTATTGATGATTATTCCAATCGTACGTGGTTATTCTTAATGAAAAATCCATCTGAATTGTTTTCCATTTTTTCAATAAGTCTTTAATGAAATATATATACTCAATTTGGTGTTTCCATTCGAATGTTTCGTAGTGATAATTCTTGTGAATATTTATCCCATCAATTTCAAACTTTCTTTACATCTCATGCCATCCTTCACCAAACACTTTGTTCGACAAAGAGAGAGAGAGAGACAACACACTAAAGAATAAGGATTAGGGTTATTTGACTGAAGAAGATCACATACCCCATAAAGAGAAGATTTTACTAAAGAATAAGGATTAAGGCTATTCGACAAAGGAATATCTCATACCCCAAAGGAAAAGATCGAAGTTATTCCGCTGCTACGGAACCTTTATATTAATATCACATTTATATTATTATTCTAACATATAGAACCAATTTGTTGAAACAAAATGGTTGCACCGGTAAGTTCACATGACCTTGGTTCACCAAAATGAACTTTATGTTCACTTGTGACCCCATCAATGTGCAGCACATTCTTAACAAGAATTTTGACAACTAGGTTAAAGGGTCAGAGTTTCCTGAGATTTTTCAACCTTTAAATGGGATATTCACTGCTGATTCAGAGAGATGGAGGTACAACAGGTCTTTGTTCCATTCTTTGTTTAAACAGAGAAGCTTTGAGGTGTTTCTTGTGAAAACTGTTGGAGTTAATAATAAGATTAATATACAATGATCCACTGGTTATGAATAAGAAGTGGGTTAATAAAGAAAAAGAGAAAAGGGAAGATGAAGAGTTGTGTGGGTTGTTTAACAAGTCCCACATTGGACAATTGGTAGAAAGTGGGAGAGTATATAAACTCTCACCTCCATCTCTTTAATTGGCCCTTGGGTTACTACATATTTTATGTAGGGAAGGAGATAGGTGGGCTTTGGTTCACCGTCCGTCCGGCCGGCTCGGCTCGGTTCGGTTGTGTGTATTAAAAATAATTTTTTATTAAATTTTTTATTTTTTGGTCCAAACGTTGCTTCCCTCCAAAATTCGAACCCACCCACCGGTTTTTGAACCGAACCGGTACTTCCTTTTCACAAACCGGTTAAAGGAAGAGTCTGCTCGCCGAACCGGTCACCGGTTGTACCTGTTCGTCGGAACGGTCACCGGTCACACCCGTTCGCCGCCGTCAGACACGGCGGTTCGCCGCCGGCGACTGTTCATCGTGACCGGTCAGTGTCTATAAATAGACACTGACACATTCAGAAATCGATCCGGTTTTTTCTTCACTTAAACTCTGCCGGAATTTTTGTTCTTCCGGTATTGCATACTGTTGTTCATCCTCCGGTGTGAATTCTTCTGCCATACTGTTGTGTTCGTTTGGGCTGTTGATTGGTAGTGCCACCATTCTTCAGACGGAATCCGTTCTATCCTGGTAGACAAGTGTCCATCAACCTTAGGCATCAGTGAGGGGGCAAATTGTCTTAAGGAGACACATTCTGTGGGCTCGGATTCAATCCTCTCCTGCATACATTCTTCTGTCTAATTCTGTATTCGGACTACAAGTAAGTCTGTTCTTATTTTTATTATTGCACAGTTATAACTCTGATCATCTACCCCTTCTGTCAAATACATGGGTTCAAGGCTATAGTGATTTAATATCACCCTCTGTCTTCAATAACAAAAACCATTCAGAATAAAGTTGAGAGAAGCTTGCTTCCAATATTGGATCATGTTCAAAGACAAGGGATTGAGGTGGATCTCCAAGATGTGTTCAACCGTTTCACATTTGATAACACATGCTCCATAGTTCTTGGACATGATCCTAATTGTCTTTCCATTGATTTCCCAGAAGTTGAATGTGAGAAGGCTTTTACAGAAGCAGAGGAGTGTATATTCTATAGACACACATTGCCCAAAAGTGTTTGGAAGTTGCAAAAGTGGCTTCAAATAGGTCCAGAGAAGAAGCTCACAGAAGCGTGTAAAAAACTTGATGAATTAATTTATGCATGTATAGTATCAAAACAAGAAGAGTTAGTTTTAACGAGAGAGATGGATTCCTAAAACTGTGATATTATTTTCTTCGTATGCAATGGGGAGACTTGAAAAAATATGGGGAAATGATTACTTGGAATTCAAGCCAGAGAGATTGATCTATGAGAGAGGAGGCATTGTTTATGCACCATCTTGCAAACTCATTAGTTTTAATGCAGGACCAAGGACTTGTATAGGAAAAGACTTGTCCTTCATTCAAATGAACTATTTTGAGCAATTATCGTGTCCATGTGGTGGAAGGCCATGTTGCTACCCCGAGCCTTTCCATTGTACTTGTTATGAAGCATGGTTTGAAGGTTAAGATTACAAAAAGAGAAATATGACAAAAGGATTTCAATTTGAAATGTACTAAGGACGTGTGGAAACCATTGTGTCATGTTTGTGTGTGTAGTATATAGAGAATTTAATTATGTACAATAAGAAGCTGGAATTTCATTGTAACTTTAAATAGAATGATATATCGAGCATTTTTTTTTTATCTTCTTGAATGTATGAATATTTTTTATCACTTTATTTCATCTAACTATTATCTTTAAATTTAGTTTTCAGCATTATTTGTACCTCAACTCTTTTAATTATTGTCATGTTCTGAGATAGGACAATTACTTTGTTTTAAAACAACATAGTAAACTACAGGCACTTAACCTAATATCAGTTCTGGACATTGACTCCCTTTGTTTTCTCAGGAATTAAAATACAAAAACAGGGGTCTAAGCTGTTGGGGTGTATATAGAAGAATGTGAGATTAAAAACTTATAAACAAAGCAAGCAAAATAGAATTAATAATTAATTATTTACTATAGTTATAATTACAATTATAAGATGGATGAAAAACAACCAATCAGGTGATCTATCAGACTTTTTTTATTTGACATGTGTCAAATGATTCTGTCTTTATAGAAATCTTCATCCCAAAAGTTAATTCATAAAGTAGGAAAGTCCAAAATTTATATAAACATCACATTATAATCTTATGATTTTGAAGACTAAATCTTATACCGGATCAGCTATATATACAAAATATTGTGGAATTTCATATAAATAATTAATCGATTTGATCGCTTGCCTCCCTAAAGTTCAATGAAATAAATTGAAAATCTTAAATGAACGTGGGCGAGAGAAAGTGCTAGTGGGGGGTTCCAATTTGTTTGGAAAATCAAATTGGATTTTATAATTCTCATATTGAATGAAAACTAAGATCTCTTGTTGTAAAGATAAAAAGTATGTGGGATCCATGTGTAAAAAAAAAATTACATGTAGGACCCATGTCAGTATGAAAATCGAAGGGTGTGTAGAAAAAATTGAATTCTCATGTTAAATGAGAATTATAAAACCCATTCAAATTATAGAAATGAAATCATGAGGAGCATATCCCGGAAAACTGTTTGAGTAATGACGACAAAAACTAAAGCTGCAAGAACTCCTTATACCGATGTTTTGGACTGTTATAAAAATTAGATGCATCCGGTCAGATCGACTCGAAAATCGATCATGTAATCGGTCCAATTTTTTTGTAGGACCGGCCATGTTACATAATTGGTGTAACTCGGTGCGACCAGGCCGATTTTCATAAAGATCGATGACCCGATTGGTTCAACCAGTGACCCGACCTAATTTGTAAAAAAAAAAGAAAAGAAAAATTAATTTATTCTCATCAATTGATGTCCTCCTTTTTTTAACTCTCAAACACTTGATTTGTTTTCTTTTGAAATATTTGAGTGATTTATAACTTATTAACTTACATAGAATATGAATTTATGTACCTACAAAACTAATATTTGATTACTCTTTTGTTGAACAATGATGTGTAATTTATTATTTTTCATATTAAAATATTTGAAATTGATATTTTTTTAGGTGTTTAAGTATATTTATAATTTTTTTAATATGAATTATAGATTTATATATATTTACTGGGTCATACAGTTGAACCAGTGACCTAATAACCCAGTACCTCGACCGGTTCAATAACCGAACCAAATTTAATAATATTGATTTTGGATAAGGACCCAAATTTTTATTTTTCCTTTTTTACTATAATCATTGCCCTCTCTTATTGATCATCCCAATTATATTTGCCAAGCATATATTTCCATTCCAGCATTGTTATTTGTAAATAAAAAAAAAGTGCATTAATAATCCATGGAAGAAACTATTCGTGAACATTTAAAAAAAACACTATTTTAGAGAAATAATTATTTAAATAAATATAAATTAATATAGACACGCTATTCATTTCACTTATTTAATTTTAGACGTTATTTTATTTTATTTTGAGTATGTCATATATATATATATATATATATATATATATAGTTTTGACTCCCGCATAAGATTTTGAAATTTTATTTTCTATCTTAATCGTTGATTTTTGCCCATGTTGCATTTATTTGAAATTATTAATTAATTAATTGGTATAATTCAATAAATTATAATTGTTAGACGGGTGAAAATCAATGGTTAAGATGGAGAGTAAAATAACTAAGTCTTACACTGAAGTCAAAATATCCTTCCCTATATATATACATATAGAAATAAGATCAACTTACACCGGTGTAAAAATAGTAACTCTTAAACCAAATCTTAACCATTGATTTTCATGAATCTAACGGTTATAATTTATTAATAATTAATAATTAATTAATGAGTGTGACTCAATAATTATAACCGTTTGATTCACAGAAATCAACGGTTAAGATTTGAAGTGAGAGTTATTATTCTTATACAGGTGTAGATTATATATATATATATATATATATATATATATATATATATATATATATATCGGAATTTACAATTCTACAGCTGTAATATGTGCAAGGCGGTGCAGCAGTCAAATAGTTGTATTAAATGTGAGAAATCATAATCATACAAAATAAAAAATCTTTATATATATATATATATATGTGTGTATATATATGAGGTAGGATCCTTTGACACCAGTGTCAAATTTGACACCTCATCTGAGAGCTGTCAGATCAAAAAAGATCAATGGTGTTACATGCTTACAAATTAGAATCGTTGATCTTTTTTGATCTAACGGCTATCAAATATCGGTGTCAAAGGATCATATATATATATATATATATATATATATATATATATATATATATATCATGTAAAATTTATATATCAACCTTTGTACACTTAACTTTTTCCTTTACTTTAAGTATATCATACCATTGCTTTAATGATTCCACTGCCAAATGCTAGAGACAAAGAAAGGAGAACTTTGTATTTTGTTTTCCTCATGTATGCTTAATTTTGATCTAGACCATACTAATTGTTAGAGGGTTGATCTGATTTTATGTTACATAAGAGAAGATCTCTCATATTGTAGACATATATGTGGTGGGACTTGCCATTTACAAAAAACAAAAAGAAAAACAAAAAAAAGTATCACAGTTTTCAATGGGTCTATTGAAAATAAAACTACTCTTATGTTTAAGAGTCGTTTTCCCCATTGTTATATAGGTACAACCTATATATTGCCCAAGATATCTAAGAGAGAGTAAAGAAACATGTCAATTACTCATACATATCATCCCGCAAACATATGGATACAGTAACAATAGCTCAGAACTTTACAGTCTCCTCTGTAGCTAATAGTTACAGACACGTGATTTTAGCTATGCATTACGAACATAATTAACAAATAGGCATCCTGCACACGGGATTGGCTACAGAAATCACATAAGTCCATCAATGAGACTAAGTGTCGTCACACTAAAGTGGCATAAGCATGCCACTCAATAACCATAAAATGAAAGCTTAAAGCACATGTATGATCATCTTATCCATCATAACTTAAACGCATTGATCAAATAGTGACTTGAGTGCCTTGCATAAGAGTAAAGTCACTAAATATCAACGGCGGAGCCACATTGAGACCAGCCGGTGCCTTGGCACTGGCTTGGTTTTCATCAGCTCCTGCAGAATCATTGTCGACTGTAATCCTCATAGGTGGGAAATGAGAGAAATTCCCTATTGGCACTGGCTTGGACAATTCTCTGTTGGCACTGGCTTGGACAAAGTTTTGCAGCAATGTTCTGAAAAACTCTGCTCCGATTTTCGATCCTAATTCCTCAAAGAACCCGTCAATAAGTTCTACACAGAATTTATCAGCTCTTTAGGTCAAACTTCTGTTCTTGAACTTTATTGCTTTTCTAGGGTTTGATCAAGATTTGAGCTTGCGTGTGTTTTGTTTGGGATTGGGGTCTTAAATCAATGAAATTACATTAAGGGTTTGTTTTGTTACCAATCTAATTTATTGCTTTTATCAAGTTGCACGCGGTCATCATATATCTGGTTTTGAATTCAAATCTTGTTTTGTCTATTCGAAACCTTGATTTGTTTACGTTTGAGTCATGGATAAAGGGAATTTGCTTGTCTTGGGTTGACCAGAAACTTTCAGAGAGCTTGTGTTTGACTTGAAATTGGCCCAACCCCCTTTAATTTTTAGTGAGTTTTGATTCAAATATATTTCTAGAAAAAATGAACATTGATCGTATCAAATTTGTGATATATCTTTTCCTGAGCACCCAAGGTTTCTTTTTGAAAGGTGGTATTTTTAACTTGGATTGGGTTTTTTTGTCTGAAAAGGTTGTATCCTTATTTTATTTGCCTATTTTCAATGCATTTTTTTTGTCGAACATTTTTCTTCTTTTTGGCTAATTTTTTCAAGGGCTCATGGCTGCTAGTGCTCATAAGTTGCTGGTTTGCTTGGTGGTTTAAAGGCTGGGTTCTGTTTTTTGGCACTGCCTAAAGTTCTTGTCCGGCTCCGCCACTGCTAAATATCCCCTCATTTGTCTCAACCGAGCAGAGTTTTCCAACACCAATACCATCATTTCGTAGGAGTATCGAGAATCAAAGACCATCCCCAATGCAAACTCATCTCAAACATTTATTGGATCAGACTCAAATGTGTATTCAGGTCCAATAACTCCCGGACTGATCAAAGTTAATTAAGTAAATTGCATGCTAATACATCCTTTTGGTTTTTCAAGTGTTAAATTAATTGCTTGTTATTATTTTATTTTTGTCAGGAATAATTTCTTTCACCAGAAATCATATTTTTTAAGTATATTTCTACCATAGTTATAGTCACATAAATTGTTTTATGATAAAACTGTGGAACATGATATGTTCTTAAAATGTGTAAAGTATCATAAAAACCTCTCATCTTTTATACAGTGACAAAGCCACATTATAATGATCAGGGCCATATGCTTAAAATCATGAGATATATAATGGTATTGTATTAAGTGATTAACATTTCTTCGGGAAATAAAATTATCTCCTATAATATCAAAATGATATTATTTTTTTGTTAAAAAAATACATGATATTTTAATAAAATTTATTACACAGGAAGAAAGTAAAAAATTTAAAATATTCTATATTTTTTACCTAAATTCCAAAACAATAATGTTTTGGGTTATAGAAAATAAAGTTATCTACTATTACATGACAAACAAGTATTAAAACCTTATATTAGTGCGCTGCCGGCCTTAATTATTTGGGTTCAAATCTTTGGAGAAAATTCTTTCAAATACATTAAGACTGACTTGTGATGTGTCAGGAGAAGATTTTATTCTTCGTTGATGCAAAAACTAACTTAACAATATCTTTACTGGACAACAAACAAAATCAAATGTATTTTTATTTTTAATTTAACTCTTTTAAAATAAGGAGGTCCGTGATGAATGTGAGTTGAATGTAATTAATAAATTGAAAGCGAAATTAAGCAAACGAAACATTAAAAGCAAAAATGAATACAGAATAAAAAAATTTAATTTGATTAATTCCTTTTAGATCAGTGTCATTAAACTTGGATCGGTGATTAACTTATTCGAGGTATCAGATTAATGGGTCACTGATTCAATTCGTGAATCACAGGTTAAGCTACTTAAATTGAATTAATAAAGAAACTTATTAATCTCGTGATATTGGAAACGTCTTGTCTTATATCATAGAGACAAATACGTGTGTCCCTTTAGTTTTTTTTTTATAAAAGATAGGCCCCACATGTTTATCTATATGATATGAGATAAGATCTCTCCAATAAAATGAGAAAATATTTTTCTATTAATAAAATAATATATAAGAAGTAAAATAAAATAAACCTAATACCCAATTTGATAAAATGGTTTAGTGGTTAACATCTCATATATTATTGATACCAAATTAATTACATCATCAATCTAATCGGTGGATCATACCAGTTAATAATATGATTCTCGGTTTAACCGGAGGAGTCCGCTTTTCACAACAATGTTTTAGATACTCTTTTATAAGTTTAGTGAGCGAAGTTATGTCATTTTAGCAGTTTTAATTATATATTTCCAATAATGCATTATAATATTAAAGTTTCTAGTTTTTTCAAAAGTAAAATAAGTATAACTTTAATATTATAATTATACATTTTCAAAAATATATAATTAAAAACTGCTAAAAGTACATAAGCTTGAATATTTTAAAAGGATACTTCTTTCCCCTCTTTTATTGATATTTTTTTAGAACACCTTTTACTGATAAACACAACTGACCTACTACCATGATTCTGCTGGTGAAATATTGCAAGATTGGTAATATTGCTTCTGATCTTTTTCTTCTTTTCTTTTTATATTTCATTAATTTTGCAATTGATTTTATAATTTTTTTAATAAACTTTCAAATCCGTTTTTCAAAAATTAATGTGTCATCATATTAGTCCTTTAAAGATATTTATCAACAAAATAATTTTCCAAAAGTTTAAAATATTACCAAATCAGCCAGATAAAGAGTTTGTTACTAAATTAATTATTCAAATATATCTAATTGATTATCAAAAAAATTTCACTGAATTAAATTTGTAAAGATTTTATCGCTAAATTAATTATTTGAAAATATCTAATTGATTATTAAATTTGTTATTTTTCCAACTGAATTAATTTTTTTAAGTCACCGCTTTAGTCCTCTATAAGAATCATTTTAAATCTTGGAACGATTAATTTATTGACAAAATCTTTTTTAAAAAAAAAACTAATAACGTTTTTAAATCTTTAAAGAATTAATTTCAATACATTTTTTCATGAAATTATTATGGTGAAACATTAATATTTGATTGAGCAGGTGCCAAGTAGAGGGTTTATTTGTTTATTTATTAAATATTGTAGTTCTAGTAGCAAAGGTCAAAAGGGATTTGGCAAAAGAGCTTTTATTATCTATAATATTATTAAAATAAAATTTTTACAGAAACTGTAGATAATTGGTTTTGATTGTGAAAGGATGAATATACTCGATGCACTCCGATAAACATATTGTGTTATACAATCGCTTCGCGATAGTAAAAATGGTACCTAAGTCTGTTTTTTTTAGTTCGACAAGTTTTTTTTTGATAAACTTGCCAATTTTTTCCCGTGCATCTCACGGATAATATATAATTAGTTAATGATAAAAAGAATGATAAATATATAAATATTGTCAATGTGATTAACAAATAACAAAAGTGATTACTGTAATATTCTTTCTAAGCTCCAACTTACTAGCAAATCTACATGAAATCACTAGAAAATTTCTAATACCGAAACACTAACCAATTGGCTAAACAGAAAGAAGAATAAAACAAGAATTGCGAGAAAATATTATGCATTTTATAATTCTTATGTTGTAGAGATAAAAAGCATGTGGGACGCATGTATTAGAAAAAATTATGTGTAAGACCCATGTTAGCACGAAACTCGAAAGATGTGTAGGAAAATTTAAATTCTCATATTAAATGAGAATTATAAAACCCAAATATTATTCCTCTTTTCTTAATTTTATTTAATCAAAAAATAACCTAATAACAGTAGGGTTATCCAAGACTTAAATAGACAAAAAAAAATAATAAAAAAAAAATAACTATAATCATGCGTAATCAAAGGAGATAACGCACAATCAACGCATGCTCAAACATAATTTAAAATAACAAAAAGGAAATAACTAGCCATTATTAATATTCTCTAAATAAAGAAATAAATAATGGAAAAACTCAATCCAAACTTCGGGTGCATCAATTTCCATCAAATATTTAACCTACCAAATACTGAGAGGTTTTGCTTCTATATAAGGAAAGTTAAAGATTCATTCTTAGGAATCGATATTGTTTTTTATTAATACCAACATACACCAAAAAGAAAAGAAAAAAAGCTGACCAAAAGAATAGTATGTTGCTTCTAGCTGAAACAATGGATTGGAATATCCACAAAAGCTTAACATTACCTCTTCAAGCATCCAACCTCAATGCTTCAATTATCATTGCCACACAAAGAAGATTTGTACCTAGGAGTGATACAAAGGCACACAGCAAAAGAAGAAACCACATAGAGAGTGCTTCAATGGAGAAAGGGGTGGTGGAAAGCCTTTGGATTGGTAATATAGAAACTCAAATTCAAGCAGCCATGCAACTTTGTAGATTATGCAGGAAGCAGAGGCACAATTTGGCAGAAAATGGAGTTATGGTTCCTCTGATTTCTATGCTTTATTCTGAAAACTATGAAGCCATAGAAGCTGCTCTGTGTGCTCTTCTCAGCCTTTCCTTTGGCAGTGATCGGTTAGTTCACTCACCTTCACTATTCAATTCTAAACTTCTTCCATTCTTCTCAGTTCAGTTCTTCATATAGCATGTAATCCACATAACTTCCATTATCAGGAGTTTAGAGAACATAACAGAACAACTAATTCAAAAACCACTCCCCGTTAAACCCGACTAGCGAGTGTAATTGCAAAGAGGCTGTTTTCTGGATTCAAACCTATGACCTTTCAATCATGAAGGGACAGTTTTAACACTGTTCCGGTTTGCTCCCTTTTATAACAGAACAACTAATTACCAACAAAAAAAAATCCTCATTAACAGGATTAGAAGAGGAAATAAAACAAACCCAACCCAACACTGTATGAGAGTAATTAAAAAGTTTGAACTTTTTAGTACCCCATGATTGGTTTTTTTTCTTCTAGTGGGACTAAGGAATATGTTCTCGGTAATAATGCTTGCCATTGGTTAATAGTAGATTCTACCATAATGATTCTTTGCCAAAAAAGTAATGCATAGAACACAAGGGAGAATGTAAATTCCTTCTATTGTACGAGTGCCTTCAAAAAGTTTCCTTAGAATTTACTGAAGTCTTACATAAACTCTTTCATGAATTTTGCAGAAACAAGATTCGGATCATCAGGTCTGAAGCTTTGCCAATTTTGCTGTCTCTCCTCCATTCTCAAAGCCAAAAAGTGGCACAATTGACAATAGCAACCATGCTAACCCTCTCTTCTTGCAAGGCAAATAAGGTAGCAATTGCTTCATCTGGGGCTGTAAAAGTCTTGGCTGAATTTGTTAATTGCGGCAGCACTCAGTCCCAGCTTGATGCTATAGCTACTCTCCACAACCTCACAACCTGCCAAGAGATTATTCCATTGATTGTCTCTTCCGGGGTTATACTCTCCTTGCTTGAACTGATTCACGTATCAGTAAAATCATCTCCATTGGTTGAGAAAGCAATTGGGTTGCTAGAAGATATTGTCTTTTCATCAGAGAGTGCACTTTGTGAGGCTGCAAGTATTGGGGGAGCAATTGGGATACTGGTTGAGACTATTGAAGATGGATCTTTACTAGGAAAAGAGCATGCAGTGGGTATACTTCTCCTTATATGCAAGAGCTGTAGAGAAAAATACAGAGGATTGATTTTGAGAGAGGGAGTGATACCAGGATTGCTTCAGTTAAGCGTGGATGGAACGTGGAGAGCCAAATCCATGGCTCGAGAATTGTTGTTGCTTCTGAGGGACTGCTCCAATTATAGCTCAAGACGTAAAAAAATTAATCGTGAGCTTATAGAACAGATCATGGAAGAAATTGATGCAGAAGGAGATGAATTGACAGATACTACTTTTAGGTTGGTAGAGGAGATGATTGCGAAGCTCAATTCATGATCTTTCAAATAAACACGGTTTTCGAAATCACAATGCAGTCCATCACTTTTGTTTCTTTCTAACTTTTTGGTGGTATTAATGATGTTTTTGACAAGGACTTCTGGTTTAGTAATTTAATTTCAATAAAATATTAATGTGAGCCAACGTAGAATTGATAACATTTCTATGTACATAAGATTGGTTAGTGATCATCTGGTATGATTCCAGTTTGATATTGGTGATGTCAAATGATCGGTGTACTTGACTTTCAACGTTACTGATACCAATTTACCAGGGTGTTTCTTTTTTTCCTCTGAATAAGACAAAATATGGTTTCACCATCCTTTGTTGTTTGCCCCACTTTTGAAACAGTTGTACGAGCAAATCAACATTTTATCCGCACCTGTGTTCGAACGTACATTTTATATCAAACAAGACACAGCAAATATTCCAAAACTTCCCATAGCCAGTGTACGATTCAATGGGTGCAACTTTTTCTTTTTCTTTTTTCGAAATACACATCATAAACATAAAAACAGAGATAACCAGCCTAAGTTCAATCATCACAATAAACTTTAAATTTACTAGAAAACCAGTAACGTAAAGAAATAAATACATGATCACAATTGTGCTGAATTTAAAAAGAATAAGTATAGTTTTCATCAATAAATCTCTTGCTAGACATCTCTCAAACCAACTTGTACCTGTGACTTACGTAGAATTTATTCTCATGATTATTTCCAGATGTTATTAGACCCCTCTACTAAAAAAGTAAGGGTCATAAACCTCCACGAACCAAAAACTTGTGATTTGAGTATATTTCACCCTGACCTTCTATAAAATCCGTAACCCACAGCAATGGCTGCCAAAGCTCCAAGTATACCGGCAGTGGTAAGAATCTCACGCTCCTGTAATACAGGCCAATTCCAACTTATTTTGCTCCCCTGCTTTTTATGTGCTTCAGTGGTTTCACCATTTTGCTCAAAACTTGTACTTCTACAACAAGAAACCCCATTAACGCCCTGGCAACAACCAACCACATTTTCATTGTTGCTCAGATTGTTACTTTCTACGCCATTCTTCTTGACCTCGCCAGTATCATCTCCGTTAGCAAGTTTCTTATCATCTGTTCCGTTAACTCCGGCAATAGGTGGCCCCATTTGGCCCCTGAAACAATTTCATAATTGAAGTGCTTAAGATACAATGAATTACAAGAACAAGCGCCTAAACAGTATCATACACGATGCACTACTTAATGAAACAACCAAATAACGTTCTCCTTTGGTTATTTAAAATAGTAATAAATTAGATGCACAAGCATATCCAATTTCATCAGACAGAACCATAACAAAGGAAACAAACCATATGGCAGCATTCTGACAAGCGAATGAAAATTAAGCTTGTGACAAATAAAGATTGCACTAATTCTGATAAATCTGTCTGCAGGCTTATTCATTAGTGGGGCCGAAAACAAAAAAAAAATAATTAGCTGTAAAT
>JAVKPL010004804.1:0-22589 GCA_032173675.1 Gastrolobium villosum
TGCCGTCAAAAATTTTCGACGGAATCCATTTTCCGTCAAAAATCTTCTACGGAATCCATTTTCAGTCGAAAAACTTCACAAAATAAATTTCTTTTGCATTTATTTTATTCATCCGTTTTCGACGGAATTTGTTTTCCGTCGAAAAACTTCACAAAATCAATTTATTTTGCATTTTTTTTATTCATCCGTTTTCGACGGAAAACATTTTTCGTCAAAAATCTTCGACGGAATACATTTTGCGTCGAAAAACTTGATAAAATAAATTTCTTTTGCATTTATTTTATTCATCCATTTTCGACGGAATTCATTTTCCGTAAAAAATCTTCGACGGAATACAATTTTCGTCGAAAAACTTGATAAAATCAATTTCTTTTGCATTTATTTTATTCATCCGTTTTCGACGGAATTCATTTTCTGTCAAAAATCTTCGACGAAATCCATTTTCCATCAAAAATCTTCTACGAAATTCATTTTTCGTCGAAAAACATCAAAAAATCAATTTCTTTTGCATTTATTTTATTAATCCGTTTTCGACGCAATTCTTTTTCCGTCGAAAAACTTCACAAAATCAATTTCTTTTGCATTTATTTTATTCATCCGTTTTCGACGGAATACATTTTCCGTCAAAAATCTTCGACCGAATCCATTTTCCGTCGAAAAACTTCACAAAATCAATTTCTTTTGCATTTATTTTATTCATCCGTTTTCGATGGAATTCATTTTCCGTCAAAAATCTTCAACGGAATCCATTTTCCGTCAAAAATCTTCACAAAAACAATTTCTTTTGCATTTATTTTATTCATCCGTTTTCGACGGAATTTGTTTTCCGTCGAAAAAGTTCACAAAATCAATTTCTTTTGCATTTATTTTATTCATCCGTTTTCGACGGAATACATTTTCGTCAAAAATGTTCGACGGAATCCATTTTTCATCGAAAAACTTCATAAAATCAATTTCTTATGCATTTATTTTATTCATCCATTTTCGACGGAATTCATTTTCCGTCAAAAATCTTCGACGGAATCCATTTTCCGTCGAAAAACTTCACAAAATCAATTTCTTTTGCATTTATTTTATTCATCCGTTTTCGACGGAAACCATTTTCCATCAAAAATCTTCTACGGAATCCATTTTCCGTCGAAAAACTTCATTTTCGACAGAATTCATTTTCCGTTAAAAATCTTCACAAAATCAATTTCTTTTACATTTATTTTATTAATCTGTTTTCGACGGAATACATTTTGCGTCGAAAAACTTGATAAAATCAATTTCTTTTGCATTTATTTTATTCATCCATTTAAGACGGAATTCTTTTTCCTTCAAAAATCTTCGACGGAATACATTTTTCGTCGAAAAACTTCATAAAATCAATTTCTTTTGCATTTATTTTATTCATCCATTTTCGCCGGTATTCGTTTTCCGTCCAAAATCTTCGATGGAATCCATTTTCCGTCGAAAAACTTCACAAAATCAATTTCTTTTGCATTTATTTTATTCATACGTTTTCGACGGAATTCATTTTCTGTCAAAAATCTTCGACGGAATCCATTTTCCATCAAAAATCTTCTACGAATTCCATTTTCCGTCGAAAAACTTCAAAAAATCAATTTCTTTTGGATTTATTTTATTAATCCGTTTTCGACGCAATTCTTTTTCCGTTGAAAAACTTCACAAAATCAATTTCTTTTGCATTTATTTTATTCAACCGTTTTCGACGGAATACATTTTCCGTCAAAAAATTTCGACCTAATCCATTTTCCGTCGATAAACTTCACAAAATCAATTTCTTTTGCATTTATTTTATTCATCCATGTTCGATGGAATTTTTTTCGGTCGAAAATCTTCGACGGAATCCATTTTCCGTCAAAAATCTTCACAAAATCAATTTCTTTTGCATTTATTTTATTCATCCATTTTCGACGGAATTTGTTTTCCGTCGAAAAACTTCACAAAATCAATTTCTTTTGCAATTATTTTATTCATCCATTTTCGACGGAATACATTTTTCGTCAAAAATGTTCGTCGGAATCCATTTTTCAACGAAAAACTTCACAAAATCAATTTCTTTTGCATTTATTTTATTCATCCGTTTTCGACGGAATTTGTTTTCCGTCGAAAAACTTCACAAAATCAATTTATTTTGCATTTATTTTATTCATCCGTTTTCGACGGAATACATTTTTCGTCAAAAATCTTCGACGGAATACATTTTGCGTCGAAAAACTTGATAATATCAATTTCTTTTGCATTTATTTTATTCATCCATTTTCGAAGGAATTCATTTTCCGTCAAAAATCTTCACAAAATCAATTTCTTTTGCATTTATTTTATTCATCCGTTTTCGACGGAATTTGTTTTTCGTCGAAAAACTTCACAAAATCAATTTCTTTTGCATTTATTTTATTCATCCGTTTTCGACGGAATTCATTTTCTGTCAAAAATCTTCGACGGAATCCATTTTCCATCAAAAATCTTCTACGAAATCCATTTTCCGTCGAAAAACTTCAAAGAATCAATTTCTTTTGCATTTATTTTATTAATCCATTTTCGACGCAATTCTTTTTCCGTTGAAAAACTTCACAAAATCAATTTCTTTTGCATTTATTTTATTCATCCGTTTTCGACGGAATACATTTTCCGTCAAAAAATTTCGACCTAATCCATTTTCCGTCGAAAAACTTCACAAAATCAATTTCTTTTGCATTTATTTTATTCAAAAATCTTCGACGGAATCCATTTTTCGTCAAAAATCTTCACAAAATCAATTTCTTTTGCATTTATTTTATTCATCCGTTTTCGACGGAATTTGTTTTCCGTCGAAAAACTTCACAAAATCAATTTCTTTTGCATTTATTTTATTCATCCATTTTCGACGGAATACATTTTTCGTCAAAAATGTTCGACGGAATCCATTTTTCATCGAAAAACTTCATAAAACCAATTTCTTTTGCATTTATTTTATTCATCCATTTTTAACGGAATTTGTTGTTCTTCGAAAAACTTCAGAAAATCAATTTCTTTTGCATTTATTTTATTAATCCGTTTTCGATGGAATTCATTTGCCGTCAAAAAATTTCGACAGAATCCATTTTCCGTCAAAAATCTTCTACGGAATCCATTTCAGTCGAAAAACTTCACAAAATCAATTTCTTTTGCATTATTTTAATTCATTCATTTTCGACGGAAAACATTTTTCGTCCAAAATCTTCGATGGAATCCATTTTACGTCGAAAAAGTTCACAAAATCAATTTCTTTTGCATTTATTTTATTCATCCGTTTTCGATGGAATTCATTTTCCGTCAAAAATTTTCGACGAAATCCATTTTCCATCGAAAAACTTACAAAATCAATTTCCTTTGTATTTATTTTATTAATCTGTTTTCGACGGAATTCATTTTCCGTCAAAAATCTTCGACGGAATCCATTTTCCGTCGAAAAACTTCACAAAATCAATTTCTTTTGCATTTATTTTATTCATCCTTATTCGACGGAATTCATTTTCCATCAAAAATCTTAGACGGAATCCATTTTCCGTCTAAAAACTTCACAAAATCAATTTCTTCTGCATTTATTTTAATAATCCATTTTCGACGAAATTCTTTTTCCGTCGAAAAACTTCGCAAAATCAATTTCTTTTGCATTTATTTATTCATCCATTTTCGACGGAATACATTTTTCGTCAAAAATCTTCGACGGAATCCATTTTTCGTCGAAAAACTTCATAAAATCAATTTCTTTTGCATTTATTTTATTCATCCATTTTTGACGGAATTCATTTTCCGTCAAAAATCTTTGACGAATCTATTTTCCGTCGAAAAACTTCACAAAATCAATTTCTTTTGCATTTATTTTATTCATCCATTTTCGACGGAATTCATTTTCAGTCAAAAATCTTCGACGGAATTCATTTTCCGTCGAAAAAACTTCACAAAATCAATTTCTTTTGCATTTATTTTATTCATCCATTTTCGACGGAATTCATTTTCCGTCAAAAATCATCGACGGAATCCATTTTCTGTCGAAAAACTTCACAAAATCAATTTCTTTTGCATTTATTTTATTCATCCGTTTTCGATGGAATTCATTTGCAGTCAAAAATCTTCGACAGAATCCATTTTCCGTCAAAAATCTTCTACGAAATCCATTTTCCGTCGAAAAACATCACAAAATCAATTTCTTTTGCATTTATTTTATTCATCCGTTTTCGACGGAATACATTTTTCGTAAAAAATCTTCAACGGAATCCATTTCCGTCGAAAAATTAATAAAATCAATTTCTTTTGCATTTATTTTATTCATCAATTTTCAACGGAATTCATTTTCCGTCAAAAATCTTCGACGGAATCCATTTTACGTCGAAAAATTCATAAAATCAATTTCTTTTGCATTTATTTTATTCATCCATTTTCGACGGAATCCGTTTTCCATCAAAAAATTTCACAATATCAATTTCTTTTGCATTTATTTTATTCATCCATTTTGGATGGAATTCATTTTCCGTCAAAAATCTTCGACGGAATCCATTTTCCGTCAAAAATCTTCACAAAAACAATTTCTTTTGCATTTATTTTATTCATCCGTTTTCGACGGAATTTGTTTTCCGTCGAAAAACTTCACAAAATCAATTTCTTTTGCATTTATTTTATTCATCCGTTTTCGACGGAATACATTTTCGTCAAAAATGTTCGACGGAATCCATTTTTCATCGAAAAACTTCATAAAATCAATTTCTTATGCATTTATTTTATTCATCCATTTTCGACGGAATTCATTTTCCGTCAAAAATCTTCGACGGAATCCATTTTCCGTCGAAAAACTTCACAAAATCAATTTCTTTTGCATTTATTTTATTCATCCGTTTTCGAAGGAATTCATTTTCCATCAAAAATCTTCGACGGAAACCATTTTCCATCAAAAATCTTCTACGGAATCCATTTTCCGTCGAAAAACATCATTTTCGACGGAATTCATTTTCCGTTAAAAATCTTCACAAAATCAATTTCTTTTACATTTATTTTATTAATCCGTTTTCGACGGAATACATTTTTCGTCGAAAAACTTGATAAAATCAATTTCTTTTGCATTTATTTTATTCATCCATTTTCGACGGAATTCATTTGCCGTCAAAAATCTTCGACGGAATACATTTTTCGTAGAAAAACATCATAAAATCAATTTCTTTTGAATTTATTTTATTCATCCATTTTCGACGGTATTCGTTTTCCGTCCAAAATCTTCGACGAAATCCATTTTCCATCGAAAAACTTCACAAAATCAATTTCTTTTGCATTTATCTTATTCATCCATTTTCGACGGAATTCATTTTCTGTCAAAAATCTTCGACGGAATCCATTTTCCATCAAAAATCTTCTACGAAATCCATTTTCCGTCGAAAAACTTCAAAAAATCAATTTCTTTTGCATTTATTTTATTAATCTGTTTTCGACGCAATTCTTTTTCCGTTGAAAAACTTCACAAAATCAATTTCTTTTGCATTTATTTTATTCATCCGTTTTCGACGGAATACATTTTCCGTCAAAAAATTTCGACCTAATCCATTTTCCGTCGAAAAACTTCACAAAATCAATTTCTTTTGCATTTATTTTATTCATCCATGTTCGATGGAATTTATTTTCCGTCAAAAATCTTCGACGGAATACATTTTCAGTCAAAAATCTTCACAAAATCAATTTCTTTTGCATTTATTTTATTCATCCGTTTTCGACGGAATTTGTTTTCCGTCGAAAAACCTCACAAAATCAATTTCTTTTGCATTTATTTTATTCATCCGTTTTCGAAGGAATACATTTTTCGTCAAAAATGTTCGACGGAATCCATTTTTCATCGAAAAACTTCATAAAATCAATTTCTTTTACATTTATTTTATTCATCCATTTTCGACGGAATTAATTTTCCTTCAAAAATCTTCGACAGAATCCTTTTTCCGTCGAAAAACTTCACAAAATCAATTTCTTTTGCATTTATTTTATTCATCCGTTTTCGACGGAATTTGTTTTCCGTCGAAAAACTTCACAAAATCAATTTATTTTGCATTTATTTTATTCATCCGTTTTCGACGGAATACATTTTTCGTCAAAAATCTTCGACGGAATACATTTTGCGTCGAAAAACTTGATAAAATCAATTTCTTTTGCATTTATTTTATTCATCCATTTTCGACGGAATTCATTTTCCGTCAAAAATCTTCACAAAATCAATTTCTTTTGCATTTATTTTATTCATCCGTTTTCGACGGAATTTGTTTTTCGTCGAAAAACTTCACAAAATCAATTTCTTTTGCATTTATTTTATTCATCCATTTTCGACGGAATTCATTTTCTGTCAAAAATCTTCGACGGAATCCATTTTCCATCAAAAATCTTCTACGAAATCCATTTTCCGTCGAAAAACTTCAAAAAATCAATTTCTTTTGCATTTATTTTATTAATCCATTTTCGACGCAATTCTTTTTCCGTTGAAAAACTTCACAAAATCAATTTCTTTTGCATTTATTTTATTCATCCGTTTTCGACGGAATACATTTTCCGTCAAAAATTTTCGACCTAATCCATTTTCCATCGAAAAACTTCACAAAATCAATTTCTTTTGCATTTATTTTATTCAAAAATCTTCGACGGAATCCATTTTTCGTCAAAAATCTTCACAAAATCAATTTCTTTTGCATTTATTTTATTCATCCGTTTTCGACGGAATTTGTTTTCCGTCGAAAAACTTCACAAAATCAATTTCTTTTGCATTTATTTTATTCATCCATTTTCGACGGAATACATTTTTCGTCAAAAATGTTCGACGGAATCCATTTTTCATCGAAAAACTTCATAAAACCAATTTCTTTTGCATTTATTTTATTCATCCATTTTTAACGGAATTTGTTGTTCTTCGAAAAACTTCAGAAAATCAATTTCTTTTGCATTTATTATATTAATCCGTTGTCTATGGAATTCATTTGCCGTCAAAAAAATTCGACAGAATCCATTTTCCGTCAAAAATCTTCTACGGAATCCATTTCAGTCGAAAAACTTCACAAAATCAATTTCTTTTGCATTAATTTAATTCATTCATTTTCGACGGAAAACATTTTTCGTCAAAAATCTTCGATGGAATCCATTTTACGTCGAAAAAGTTCACAAAATCAATTTCTTTTGCATTTATTTTATTCATCCATTTTTGACGGAATCCATTTTCCATCGAAAAACTTACAAAATCAATTTCCTTTGTATTTATTTTATTAATCTGTTTTCGACGAAATTCTTTTTCCGTCGAAAAACTTCACAAAATCAATTTCTTTTGTATTTATTTTAGTCATCTGTTTTCGACGGAATCCATTTTTTGTCGAAAAACTTCATAAAATCAATTTCTTTTGCATTTATTTTATTCATCCATTTTCGACGGAATTCATTTTCCGTCAAAAATCTTCGTCGGAATCCATTTTCCGTCGAAAAACTTCACAAAATCAATTTCTTTTGCATTTATTTTATTCATCCGTTTTCGACGGAATACATTTTTCGTCAAAAATCTTCGACGGAATCCATTTTTCGTCGATAAACTTCATCAAATCAATTTCTTTTACATTTATTTTATTCATCCATTTTCGACGGAATTAATTTTCCTTCAAAAATCTTCGACAGAATCCTTTTTCCGTCGAAAAACTTCACAAAATCAATTTCTTTTGCATTTATTTTATTCATCCGTTTTCGACGGAATTTGTTTTCCGTCGAAAAACTTCACAAAATCAATTTATTTTGCATTTATTTTATTCATCCGTTTTCGACGGAATACATTTTTCGTCAAAAATCTTCGACGGAATACATTTTGCGTCGAAAAACTTGATAAAATCAATTTCTTTTGCATTTATTTTATTCATCCATTTTCGACGGAATTCATTTTCCGTCAAAAATCTTCACAAAATCAATTTCTTTTGCATTTATTTTATTCATCCGTTTTCGACGGAATTTGTTTTTCGTCGAAAAACTTCATAAAATCAATTTCTTTTGCATTTATTTTATTCATCCATTTTCGACGGAATTCATTTTCTGTCAAAAATCTTCGACGGAATCCATTTTCCATCAAAAATCTTCTACGAAATCCATTTTCCGTCGAAAAACTTCAAAAAATCAATTTCTTTTGCATTTATTTTATTAATCCATTTTCGACGCAATTCTTTTTCCGTTGAAAAACTTCACAAAATCAATTTCTTTTGCATTTATTTTATTCATCCGTTTTCGACGGTATACATTTTCCGTCAAAAATTTTCGACCTAATCCATTTTCCATCGAAAAACTTCACAAAATCAATTTCTTTTGCATTTATTTTATTCAAAAATCTTCGACGGAATCCATTTTTCGTCAAAAATCTTCACAAAATCAATTTCTTTTGCATTTATTTTATTCATCCGTTTTCGACGGAATTTGTTTTCCGTCGAAAAACTTCACAAAATCAATTTCTTTTGCATTTATTTTATTCATCCATTTTCGACGGAATACATTTTTCGTCAAAAATGTTCGACGGAATCCATTTTTCATCGAAAAACTTCATAAAACCAATTTCTTTTGCATTTATTTTATTCATCCATTTTTAACGGAATTTGTTGTTCTTCGAAAAACTTCAGAAAATCAATTTCTTTTGCATTTATTTTATTAATCCGTTTTCGATGGAATTCATTTGCCGTCAAAAAAATTCGACAGAATCCATTTTCCGTCAAAAATCTTCTACGGAATCCATTTCAGTCGAAAAACTTCACAAAATCAATTTCTTTTGCATTAATTTAATTCATTCATTTTCGACGGAAAACATTTTTCGTCAAAAATCTTCGACGGAATCCATTTTCCGTCGAAAAAGTTCACAAAATCAATTTCTTTTTCATTTATTTTGTTTATCCATTTTCGATGGAATTCATTTTTCGTCAAAAATCTTCGACGGAATCCATTTTCCGTCGAAAAACTTACAAAATCAATTTCCTTTGTATTTATTTTATTAATCTGTTTTCGACGAAATTCTTTTTCCGTCGAAAAACTTCACAAAATCAATTTCTTTTGTATTTATTTTAGTCATCTGTTTTCGACGGAATCCATTTTTTGTCGAAAAACTTCATAAAATCAATTTCTTTTGCATTTATTTTATTCATCCATTTTCGACGGAATTCATTTTCCGTCAAAAATCTTCGTCGGAATCCATTTTCCGTCGAAAAACTTCACAAAATCAATTTCTTTTGCATTTATTTTATTCATCCGTTTTCGACGGAATACATTTTTCGTCAAAAATCTTCGACGGAATCCATTTTTCGTCGATAAACTTCATCAAATCAATTTCTTTTGCATTTATTTTATTCATCCATTTTCGACGGAATTCATTTTCCGTCAAAAATCTTCGACGACATATATTTTTCGACGAAAAAATTCACAAAATCAATTTCTTTTGCATTTATTTTATTCATCCATTTTCGACGGAATTCATTTTCCGTCAAAAAACTTCACAAAATCAATTTCTTTTGCATTTATTTTATTCATCCTTATTCGACGGAATTCATTTTCCATCAAAAATCTTAAACGGAATCCATTTTCCGTCTAAAAACTTCACAAAATCAATTTCTTTTGCATTTATTTTAATAATCCATTTTCGACGAAATTCTTTTTCCGTCGAAAAACTTCGCAAAATCAATTTCTTTTGCATTTATTTATTCATCCATTTTCGACGGAATTCATTTTCCGTCAAAATTCTTCACAAAATCAATTTCTTTTGCATTTATTTTATTCATCCGTTTTCGACGGAATACATTTTTCGTCAAAAATCTTCGACGGAATCCATTTGAATGCTGGAGTGCCATCTGAATGCTGGAGTGGTAACTGTTGTTGTAAGCGAACTCAATCAACGAAAGATAGCTATCCCAGCTGCCTCCTAACTCCAAAACACATGCTCGTAACATGTCCTCTAATGCTTGAATGGTGCGTTCCGTCTGGCCATCGGTCTGCGGATGATAGGCAGTGCTCAACCTCAATTGGGTCCCAAATGCTCTTTGAAAGGATTCCCAAAACTTAGATGTAAACTTGGGATTACGATCACTGACAATGCTTGTAGGAACTCCGTGTAGCTTCACAATCTCCTGCAGATAAATTCTAGCAAGCCTCTCTGTATCATATGTGGTTCTAACACGCAAGAAATGAGCTGACTTCGTTAAACGATCGACAATCACCCAGATAGAATCATATCCTTCTCGCGTCCGAGGAAGTCCAACTACAAAATCCATCGAAATGCTGTCCCACTTCCATTCGGGAATCTCCAAAGGTTGAAGAAGTCCCGACGGTTTCTGATGTTCGTACTTCACCTTCTGACAAGTTAAGCACCGAGATACATACTCCGCAATATCACGCTTCATACCTGGCCACCAAAACGAGGTCTTCAAATCATGGTACATCTTTGTGGATCCAGGATGAACTGCATACTTACCCTTGTGAGCTTCCTGCAAAACTTCTTGCCTCAACTCTTCATTCGGCACAACCAGCCGTCCTTGAAACCTCCAGACATCATTCTCATCCTTTACTACCTCTTGGTTACCAATCAACTCGCGGACTAACTCTTCATCCTTCTGAGCCTCCTTAATTCTACTGATCAATTCATTCTCCACCTTTATATTTCCCAATCTTACGCTGTCCTCTCTCGTCTACCGATAAGTTCAAGTCTCGAAAGGCCTCAAACAACTTCAATTCTTCCATCATCAGAGTTGCAGTGTGTAGAGTCTTCCTGCTCAGGGCGTCAGCTACCACGTTCGCCTTTCCTGGGTGGTATTTAAGTTCAAAATCGTAGTCCTTCAGAAATTCCATCCACCGTCGTTGTCGCATATTCAGCTCCTTCTGGTCGAACAAGTACTTCAAACTCTTATGATCGCTGAACACGTCAAACTGCGAACCATACAAGTGGTGCCTCCAGATTTTCAGTGCGAACACGATAGCTGCTAATTCCAAATCGTGCATAGGATAATTTTCTTCGTGAGGCTTCAGTTGTCGAGATGCCTAAGCTACCGCCATACGATCCTGCATCAACACGCATCCAAGTCCTTTCAGCGACGCATCGCAATAAACTTCGAACTTTCGAGTAGGATCCGGAATCGTGAGTACTGGAGCACTCGTCAATCTGCTCTTTAGCTCCAAGAAACATTCTTCACAGGCTTCAGTCCACTCAAAAGGCTTATCCTTCCGAGTGAGACGAGTGAGGGGTTGCACTATCTGAGAGAAATTCTGGATGAACCTTCGATAATATCCAGCCAGACCTAAGAAACTTCTTACTTCAGTGACCGTCTTGGGTCGTTCCCAATTCATGACAGCTTCAACTTTGCTGGGGTCCACCGTGATACCTTCTGATGAGATGACATGGCCCAGAAACTGGACCTCTTTAAGCCAGAACTCGCACTTCGACCATTTCGCGTATAACTGCTTCTCCTTCAAGACTTGCAAGACAATCCTCAGATGTTCTGCGTGCAGCTCTTCATTAGCTGAGTAAATCAGGATATCGTCGATAAACACAATAACGAACTGATCAAGAAACGGGCGGAAGATGCGGTTCATGTAGTCCATGAATACCGCTGGAGCATTCGTAAGTCCGAATGGGATCACCTGATATTCATAGTGCCCATAACGAGTCCTGAAAGCGGTTTTCGGAATATCCTCCGGTTTGACACGGATCTGATGGTATCCCGATCGTAAATCTATCTTGGAAAAGACTCTGGCTCCTCTCAGCTGGTCCATCAAATCGTCGATCCTCGGTAGCGGATACTTATTCTTCACCGTGACTTTGTTCAGCTGGCGGTAATCTACGCACAGACGTAAGCTTCCATCCTTCTTCTTAATCAAGATAGCTGGAGCTCCCCATGGAGAAGTACTCGGTCTGATGAATTCCTTTGCCAAAAGCTCTTCTATCTGCTTCTTTAACTCGCGCAGTTCCAAAGGTGCCATGCGATACGGGGCAATGGAGATCGGTCCGACTCCAGGAACAAGTTCGATCGAAAATTCTATTTCCCTATGAGGAGGCAATCGAGGTATTTCATCCGGGAATACCTCCTCGAATTCTCTAACTACCGGCACATCCTGAATTTGATTGTCAATCGAGGTCTCAGCCTCGATCGACAAAAGATACCCTGCTGCTCCCTTGCGGAGCTCTTTTCTAACTTGCAATAAGGAAATGAGAGAGAAAGGTTGAGAATTACCATCCTTTGCAGGAACAATAACTTTCCCCGCTCGACAATCCAGAGTTATCCCGTTTTCCGTCAACCAGTCCATACCGATAATCACATCGAAGTTGAATACCGGCAGGACCACCAAATTAACTGTATACGTGTTCCCTTCATACTGCAAGGTAACACCTCTGCAGATCTCCGAGGCTGTGCACGATCCTCCCGTAGGTGTGCTGATGTGTAACTCATAAGGTAACGGGGTTGGGGTGATGCCTATTCTCAATGCAGTATGCTTTGCCATAAAAGAACCAGACGCTCCAGAATCAAAGATAACAGAAATTGGGTGACCATTCAGAGTGACATTACCTTTGATCAGGTTGGGAAACTTCTGCGCTTCATTTGCATCCAATGTGAATACTCGAGCTTGCGGAGGCTGTTGGTCAGCGTTCTGGGGGCACTTGTAAGCAAAATGGCCTTGCTGGCCGCATCTGAAGCATGCATTGTTGTTCTTGCGACAGACTCCAAAGTGATTCTTTCCACAAGTAGCACAAACGGTCGCGCCCTGACGTCCGGTCGACGATTGACCCACCGTAAAGTTTCTCTTAAAGTTTCCAGGTCGCGCCTGCAACGGCGTACCTCTGCCTCGACCCCTACCAGGTGCCGTCCTGAAGAATCTGCCTGCTCGATTTCCTCCGTGGAATTGTGGTGGTGGCTTGTTCAAGTTCTTGGCCTCCAGAATGATTCCTTCTGCCTGACGACTCTGGTTGATGAGTTCTGGAAGTGTACGATTAGCCGTCGTTAAGATGAGCTTGCGGATTTCCGGATGCAGTCCGCTCTCGAACTTCTCCACCTGCCATTCTTCATCATAAATGTTCCGGTCGAAGTTGGCGTACTCGATCAGCTGCCCAAACTTTGCGATATACTCATTAACCGTCATGTTACCCTGCCTGAGCGACAGCAGTTCAGTGTGCTTCATCCTTCGCATTGCCTTAGGAAAATACTTATCCAGAAATACTTGTCTGAACACGGCCCACGTCAGCTCCACATCCTGAGCTCTCAGCAGAGCCCTCGCGCCAGTCCACCATGTTAAAGCTTCTCCCACCAGCTGATACGACGCGTAATCAGTCTTCTGCGCTTCCGGGCATGCCATGCGTTCGAAAATATGTTCAATCATCTGCAGCCACCTTGCTGCAGCCTCAGGGTTGTCTTCACCCTCAAAAGTAGGTGGTTGGAAATTGCGGAAGTCTTTCAACCTCCGACGGGCAATTTCTTCTGCATTTTCATGCAGTGGGGGTTGGTTCTGATTCTGTTGCCTATGGTCACGCCATTCCTGCCTCATATTCTGGATGAACGTGGCCAGTCCTCCAATGGTGGTGATAAGATCCTCTTCTGCATCGCCAGTCCTTCCCCGAGTTGAACCGCGACCACCCGCCATGATTCTGCACTCACAATACCAGGAAATGAGTTGATCAGGCTCACCGCAAGTTATTCATGGCAGCAGTCTCAAGTAGGTACTCGAGTTCAATTCGGACAAGTTAGCTATGCATCCGTGTCTTATCACAGAATAGTCCTAACAACCTAACTACCCTAGCTAATATATACTTAACTATAGCACATTTAAACAGTCAATCAGCAGATAAACACAAACAGCAGTTAATTCAATCAAACACAAGCAATTCCATGGACCAAACTGCTCTGATACCAATTAGTGTAACGCCCTCCCTTGTATGCATCCAAGAGAGTCGTTTCCTAAGCGGAATTAGAGTCGTTAACGTCACATGAGCTAACAAGCAGCATACAAATCCGTATAAAAATTTTCAACACTTAAATTCTTTTCATAACGGTTTTCCAAAATAGTCATTGTTCACAAAAGTTCAAGCTAACATAATCATGATACAGACTACAGTCATCCAAAAGTACCAAAACATTTAGCATTACAGTTATCCACTTAAAACAAACAGCAACACTGATAATCCACGCATCAGCAATCATCAGCAAAATATCACGTCTTCATGTGCTTTTATGTCCTCCTGCCATTTAGGAAAATAGCAGCCCCGAAGGGGTGAGAATAATCCCAGTAGTGTGGCAATAAAACCAGTAATATAACAGTATTAACTAGGCACAAAATCATAAACAGTCACTTCAACATATACTTGTTCCTTTTCATTTAATCATATTCATATATTGCGTATATAACGCCTTTCCTTTGCGCTTTTAGCACCGTCGTGCGCGCACTTCACAGTGGAATCAAATATACCCTTGGCACCTGGCTCCATGTGGATTCCAACTGTGGGCCTATGCGGACTGATGCCAAGTGTCCCATACCCCGGTACCTTGGGGATGCCTACATGATGCTTGCTCAAACACATGGTCCTGTACATAACTATTCTAAAACAAGGTCTACATGATCATGATATATGCATGTCATGCTATGCTTTCACACACAAAGCGTAAAAATGCGGTATGATGTAAGGTGCATGCTTATGTACCTTTCATATGCGTTATGCTGCCACATAACGTCTTACCTCATAGTCATATAGTCATCACGGCACATTTTGGCAGTTTCCTTTCATTATAATGGAACATAATATTTTTACGGCATATGGAGCATCATGTTACAATTCTATACCAATAGTCAATAGTTACATTAGGCATCATCGCCTGACACTTACCTTAGCTTTCCTTAAAAATTACCAACGGCAGCGAAATATTCTCACTTCTTAAGCGCACCTAAATCAATTAAAACTAATCATTTACAGTGGCTATTTACAGCAGAACAGAGAGCATACAGCAGTGGCTTATAGCAGCAAAACAGTGAGCATACAGCAGTGTTTACAGCAGCCAAAACAGTGGACATACAGCAGCAAAACAGTGAGCATACAGCAGCAAAACAGTGAGCATACAGCAGTGTTTACAGCAGCCAAAACAGTGGACATACAGCAGCAAAACAGTGAGCATACAGCAGCAAAATAGTGAGCATACAGCAGTGTTTACAGCAGCCAAAACAGTGGACATACAGCAGCAAAACAGTGAGCATACAGCAGCAAAACAGTGAGCATACAACAGTGTTTACAGCAGCCAAAACAGTGGACATACAGCAGCAAAACAGTGAGCATACAGCAGCAAAACAGTGAGCATACAACAGTGTTTACAGCAGCCAAAACAGTGACGTTTTAAACGTTTTCAAAACAGAAACAGTGGCGTTTTTAAAACAGAAATAGTGGCATTTTTATGTATAAAACAGTGGCATGGAATGACTTAAACAGTGGTACATTATGCATAAAACAGTGGCATATGATGACTTAAAACAGTGGCCTTTTATGCATAAAAACAGTGGCATTTTAAGCATGGAAACAGTGGCATTTCATGACTAAAACAGTGGCATTTTAAGCATGGAAACAGTGGCATTTCAAGGCTAAAACAGTGGCTTAAGGAGCACTAAAACAGTGACATATGTGTGCAGAAACAGTGGCATGTAATGTGCAGAAACAGTGGCTTTTAAGTGCAGAAACAGTGGCTTTTAAGTGCAGAAACAGTGGCATAAAATGTGCAGAAACAGTGGCTTAAAATGTGCAGAAACAGTGGCTTTTAAGTGCAGAAACAGTGGCATAAAATGTGATTTTTGAGGGACCGAAACAGTAGCATTTTATCTATAAAACAGTGGCACATCAAACCGAAACAGTGGCACATTTCTTCTTTAAAACAGTGACCTAATTATACAAAACAGTGGCATATAATTTTAAACATGATCATGGGACTTTTACTCTACAACTTATGCACACAAGTCATCATAAAATGGCTCCATACTTATACTTTAATCATGCTCAACCAAGGATCCAAAACAACACATATACAAGAAGACATTCAAGCATTCATACATGGCTACACTAAGAAAGAATTCAAGGTTCAAGGCCTACCTCTTGTAGCACACCCTTCAAAGTCAAGGATCACACCACCTTCTAGCTTCAATACACACAAGTCCACACTTCCTAAGAGGTCCTATGCGCAACAAGGTGAGGAACTAGGTTGGCACTAGCTTGGTGTATGGTTGAGGTGAGGGAAGGAAGGAGTTGTTTTAAGCAAAGTCTTTCTTTCTCCAAAGTGGCTTGTTGGTGTGGCTAGAGGGAGTGAGGAGGAGGAGGAGAATTTGCTGCACAAGTGAATGGGGGCAGCCCCTCTTGTGCGCAAATTTAAAGGGAGAGAGGAGAGGAGTTGCTATGATTTATCATCATGGAAAAATCTGATTACTTGGGGGAGTGGGGCTGCATACAAGGGCTGTACAAGCAAGGTGTTGGCTTCTAAATTACTCTACTTACATGCAAGGATGGAGGAGTGATATGTTCAGATTTGAGTTGGTGATACAAGTCAGAATTTTCACACCAAAGACCAAGCCATGCGCACACAAGGTTGAGTGGGAAAGGATGCATCATTAACTCTGATTTGTGGCAGTCTAAATACTAAATTTTGGGGCTGTCCTAAGTCAGAAAAACTTCTGCATCATTGACCAATTTGTGCGCAAAAATGGAGTGGAAAGGAAGTGTCAAGTGCACATGCAAGAGCTTGGCTAAGTCAACAAGTAAAACAACCAAGTGGCAGCCCAAAAATCTGCAAAGAAGCAGCCTTGGTGTACAATGATGAGGGGGAAAGAAGTGTGACCAGAGTGCAGTTTTGTGACAGCCCAAATTCAGATTTTGGAGCTGCACAAAATGATGAAAATGCAGCAACAAATCCTCTTATGATGCATGTGAAAACAAGGCAGGTTTTGACTCATGATGGGCTGCAAAAGCTTGCCCAAAAATCTGCACAAAACAGTCTCATGATGGAGAGTGAAAGTGGTTAACCAAGTCAACAAGTTATGCAGTCTTGTGTCATAAAAAAAATCTGCATCCAGCCCCTCCCATGTGCGCCCAAAATGAGGGAATTATGCAGCCTAAAGATCATGCTACAATGCACATGTGGCTTCCATGAAATAAGGTTTAAATCAAGTTATGCTTAAGCAAGGTGAGGTGGCGGTTTTAACAAGGTAAAATGGCAGATTTCAAGGTCCTAAATTACCCTTACTTGTGCGCAAAATGAGAAGGAAAAACATTAAGCCAAGTGGTTGTTCCTTGATGCACAAGACACCCTAATTGGGCAAGGCTTAGGGGAAATGAGAATGGTTATAACTTTGGGCTGAAATAGCTTGATCCAAGAGCCATCCTTGGGCCATTGGCCATACACACAAAAGGATCCATTCACACAAGTCCAAAAGCAACAAGTCCACACACACACACTAGCCCACATCCAAACACACATACTCACATTACTCACATGATTTTAATAAATTCATATGCCTACATATACACCCTCCTAGGATTTAATTTAATTAATTACCTTAGTCTTATCCAAGGAATAAAAATCAAACAATTCACAAGCCATAACACAACACATAAACCATACATCCGAATTCTACACATGTACATATAGCATATAGTACTTAGGTATTTTACTAATTATACGGGATGTTACAATTTTATTCATCCATTTTCGACGGAATTCATTTTCAGTCAAAAATCTTCGACGGAATTCATTTTTCGTCGAAAAACTTCAAAAAATCAATTTCTTTTGCATTTATTTTATTCATCCATTTTCGACGGAATTCATTTTCCGTCAAAAATCATCGACGGAATCCATTTTCTGTCGAAAAACTTCACAAAATCAATTTCTTTTGCATTTATTTTATTCATCCGTTTTCGATGGAATTCATTTGCAGTCAAAAATCTTCGACGGAATCCATTTTCCGTCAAAAATCTTCTTTTGCACGGAATCTATTTTCCGTCGAAAAACTTCACAAAATCAATTTCTTTTGCATTTATTTTATTCATCCATTTTCGACGGAATACATTTTTCGTAAAAAATCTTCAACGGAATCCATTTCCGTCGAAAAATTAATAAAATCAATTTCTTTTGCATTTATTTTATTCATCAATTTTCAACGGAATTCATTTTCCGACAAAAATCTTCGACGGAATCCATTTTACGTCGAAAAATTCATAAAATCAATTTCTTTTGCATTTATTTTATTCATCCATTTTCGACGGAATCCGTTTTCCATCAAAAAATTTCACAATATCAATTTCTTTTGCATTTATTTTATTCATCCATTTTGGATGGAATTCATTTTCCGTCAAAAATCTTCGACGGAATCCATTTTCCGTCAAAAATCTTCACAAAAACAATTTCTTTTGCATTTATTTTATTCATCCGTTTTCGACGGAATTTGTTTTCCGTCGAAAAACTTCACAAAATCAATTTCTTTTGCATTTATTTTATTCATCCGTTTTCGACGGAATACATTTTCGTCAAAAATGTTCGACGGAATCCATTTTTCATCGAAAAACTTCATAAAATCAATTTCTTATGCATTTATTTTATTCATCCATTTTCGACGGAATTCATTTTCCGTCAAAAATCTTCGACGGAATCCATTTTCCGTCGAAAAACTTCACAAAATCAATTTCTTTTGCATTTATTTTATTCATCCGTTTTCGAAGGAATTCATTTTCCATCAAAAATCTTCGACGGAAACCATTTTCCATCAAAAATCTTCTACGGAATCCATTTTCCGTCGAAAAACATCATTTTCGACGGAATTCATTTTCCGTTAAAAATCTTCACAAAATCAATTTCTTTTACATTTATTTTATTAATCCGTTTTCGACGGAATACATTTTTCGTCGAAAAACTTGATAAAATCAATTTCTTTAGCATTTATTTTTTTCATCCATTTTCGACGGAATTCATTTGCCGTCAAAAATCTTCGACGGAATACATTTTTCGTAGAAAAACATCATAAAATCAATTTCTTTTGAATTTATTTTATTCATCCATTTTCGACGGTATTCGTTTTCCGTCCAAAATCTTCGACGGAATCCATTTTCCGTCGAAAAACTTCACAAAATCAATTTCTTTTGCATTTATTTTATTCATCCATTTTCGACGGAATTCATTTTCTGTCAAAAATCTTCGACGGAATCCATTTTCCATCAAAAATCTTCTACGAAATCCATTTTCCGTCGAAAAACTTCAAAAAATCAATTTCTTTTGCATTTATTTTATTAATCCGTTTTCGACGCAATTCTTTTTCCGTTGAAAAACTTCACAAAATCAATTTCTTTTGCATTTATTTTATTCATCCGTTTTCGACGGAATACATTTTCCGTCAAAAAATTTCGACCTAATCCATTTTCCGTCGAAAAACTTCACAAAATCAATTTCTTTTGCATTTATTTTATTCATCCATGTTCGATGGAATTTATTTTCCGTCAAAAATCTTCGACGGAATACATTTTCAGTCAAAAATCTTCACAAAATCAATTTCTTTTGCATTTATTTTATTCATCCGTTTTCGACGGAATTTGTTTTCCGTCGAAAAACCTCACAAAATCAATTTCTTTTGCATTTATTTTATTCATCCGTTTTCGAAGGAATACATTTTTCGTCAAAAATGTTCGACGGAATCCATTTTTCATCGAAAAACTTCATAAAATCAATTTCTTTTACATTTATTTTATTCATCCATTTTCGACGGAATTAATTTTCCTTCAAAAATCTTCGACAGAATCCTTTTTCCGTCGAAAAACTTCACAAAATCAATTTCTTTTGCATTTATTTTATTCATCCGTTTTCGACGGAATTTGTTTTCCGTCGAAAAACTTCACAAAATCAATTTATTTTGCATTTATTTTATTCATCCGTTTTCGACGGAATACATTTTTCGTCAAAAATCTTCGACGGAATACATTTTGCGTCGAAAAACTTGATAAAATCAATTTCTTTTGCATTTATTTTATTCATCCATTTTCGACGGAATTCATTTTCCGTCAAAAATCTTCACAAAATCAATTTCTTTTGCATTTATTTTATTCATCCGTTTTCGACGGAATTTGTTTTTCGTCGAAAAACTTCATAAAATCAATTTCTTTTGCATTTATTTTATTCATCCATTTTCGACGGAATTCATTTTCTGTCAAAAATCTTCGACGGAATCCATTTTCCATCAAAAATCTTCTACGAAATCCATTTTCCGTCGAAAAACTTCAAAAAATCAATTTCTTTTGCATTTATTTTATTAATCCATTTTCGACGCAATTCTTTTTCCGTTGAAAAACTTCACAAAATCAATTTCTTTTGCATTTATTTTATTCATCCGTTTTCGACGGAATACATTTTCCGTCAAAAATTTTCGACCTAATCCATTTTCCATCGAAAAACTTCACAAAATCAATTTCTTTTGCATTTATTTTATTCAAAAATCTTCGACGGAATCCATTTTTCGTCAAAAATCTTCACAAAATCAATTTCTTTTGCATTTATTTTATTCATCCGTTTTCGACGGAATTTGTTTTCCGTCGAAAAACTTCACAAAATCAATTTATTTTGCATTTATTTTATTCATCCGTTTTCGACGGAATACATTTTTCGTCAAAAATCTTCGACGGAATACATTTTGCGTCGAAAAACTTGATAAAATCAATTTCTTTTGCATTTATTTTATTCATCCATTTTCGACGGAATTCATTTTCCGTCAAAAATCTTCACAAAATCAATTTCTTTTGCATTTATTTTATTCATCCGTTTTCGACGGAATTTGTTTTCCGTCGAAAAACTTCACAAAATCAATTTCTTTTGCATTTATTTTATTCATCCGTTTTCGACGGAATTCATTTTCCGTCAAAAATCTTCGACGGAATCCATTTTCCATCAAAAATCTTCTACGAAATCCATTTTCCGTCGAAAAACTTCAAAAAATCAATTTCTTTTGCATTTATTTTATTAATCCATTTTCGACGCAATTCTTTTTCCGTTGAAAAACTTCACAAAATCAATTTCTTTTGCATTTATTTTATTCATCCGTTTTCGACGGAATACATTTTCCGTCAAAAATCTTCGACGGAGTCCATTTTCCGTCAAAAATCTTCACAAAATCAATTTCTTTTGCATTTATTTTATTCATCCGTTTTCGACGGAATTTGTTTTCCGTCGAAAAACTTCACGAAATCAATTTCTTTTGCATTTATTTTATTCATCCATTTTCGACGGAATACATTTTTCGTCAAAAATGTTCGACGGAATCCATTTTTCATCGAAAAACTTCATAAAACCAATTTCTTTTGCATTTATTTTATTCATCCATTTTTAACGGAATTTGTTGTTCTTCGAAAAACTTCAGAAAATCAATTTCTTTTGCATTTATTTTATTAATCCATTTTCGATGGAATTCATTTGCCGTCAAAAAATTTCGACAGAATCCATTTTCCGTAAAAAATCTTCTACGGAATCCATTTCAGTCGAAAAACTTCACAAAATCAATTTCTTTTGCATTTATTTTATTCATCCATTTTCGACGGAATTCATTTTCTGTCAAAAATCATCGACGGAATCCATTTTCCATCAAAATCTTCTACGAAATCCATTTTCCGTCGAAAAACTTCAAAAAATCAATTTCTTTTGCATTTATTTTATTAATCCGTTTTCGACGCAATTCTTTTTCCGTTGAAAAACTTCACAAAATCAATTTCTTTTGCATTTATTTTATTCATCCGTTTTCGACGGAATACATTTTCCGTCAAAAAATTTCGACCTAATCCATTTTCCGTCGAAAAACTTCACAAAATCAATTTCTTTTGCATTTATTTTATTCATCCATGTTCGATGGAATTTATTTTCCGTAAAAAATCTTCGACGGAATCCATTTTCGGTCAAAAATCTTCACAAAATCAATTTCTTTTGCATTTATTTTATTCATCCGTTTTCGACGAAATTTGTTTTCCGTCGAAAAACCTCACAAAATCAATTTCTTTTGCATTTATTTTATTCATCCGTTTTCGAAGGAATACATTTTACGTCAAAAATGTTCGACGGAATCCATTTTTCATCGAAAAACTTCATAAAATCAATTTCTTTTACATTTATTTTATTCATCCATTTTCGACGGAATTAATTTTCCTTCAAAAATCTTCGACAGAATCCTTTTTCCGTCGAAAAACTTCACAAAATCAATTTCTTTTGCATTTATTTTATTCATCCGTTTTCGACGGAATTTGTTTTCCGTCGAAAAACTTCACAAAACCAATTTATTTTGCATTTATTTTATTCATCCGTTTTCGACGGAATACATTTTTCGTCAAAAATCTTCGACGGAATACATTTTGCGTCGAAAAACTTGATAAAATCAATTTCTTTTGCATTTATTTTATTCATCCATTTTCGACGGAATTCATTTTCCGTCAAAAATCTTCGACAGAATACATTTTTCGTCGAAAAACTTCATAAAATCAATTTCTTTTGCATTTATTTTATTCATCCATTTTCGACGGTATTCGTTTTCCGTCCAAAATCTTCGACGGAATACATTTTCCGTCG